>CM029281.1:22684227-22984645 GCA_016920895.1 Vaccinium myrtillus
TTGTGAGTTTTAAGGAAAAACTTTATGTAATTGTCACGTTCTTGAAGCGAAAATGTTTTTCCAAGTAACTTTTGCAGGAAATGATATCAGTTGAGTCTTTCACAACATTCAACATTGCACAGACACGTCTCTATTTTTAAGCAGTCTTACGAAGAGAGGTGTACAACAAAATTTGTTGTAAGAAAAATTTGAGTTTTTGGGATGAGTTTGTATCATTTGTTGCAGTAGGGAAGGTCAGCGTTTGGAAGAAAACTTTGACTAAGTGAAGGTTGACCTTTCAATCCCATAATGATAAGTGTCACATAGTTGCGCAACACATGGTAGTGTAGCGGGGTAAATCCACACTAATGTCACCAGCGTTGGTCTTCATGAGTAGGAGCTCACACGCACGCCTCACTGTAAAGCCCAACAAAGGAATATAGTAGCATAAGGGCAATGGGCCATCCGAATATAGAGAAAAGCCCATAGGTGCCATGGTTAGCACCGCCCAGAGATGTATGGGCGTGAACGCGAGAAGCTAATCAACTATACATTGCTCAAGCAACCGTTTGCTCCGGTCTAAAGGCTGGAACTGTGGGGCCCCTTGAGGCTTGGCCGCAGTACTGGCATGGCTAAACAGGATATGAGCTTGCCCATATGAGAATGGCAGGTGATCTAGTTGCTTGGTGGCTACAAAAGAAGAGAGTTTCACCGTGACAAGGTGGAGTAGCGCGCCCGAGCAACCGCGAGGATGACCCTCGCAGTGGGTGATGGTGTATGAAAGGGACACATATCCTTGTATTATTGTGAACACTTGGTGCTTGAGTACTGGCCCAAGGTACCTATAAATATGAGACATTGCCTGCACAATTCTTAGAGTTGATTGATTTGACAAAACATGTCATTCTAAAGAGAGAAAGTCCTGAGTCACACATTTAGGAATGAAAACATTCTTCCTCAGTGATATCATACATTCTCTCTAGCTCATATGGATTAGCACTAAGAGCTCATTGCCTTAGTCTCTTCTTCTCAATCCTTACTCTTTAATTTTTCACTCTTCTAGTTCAGTGCATCTCTCTAAGTTCTAATCCTTAACTATTCTCTGGAATATTAACTCATCCAAGAACCTCTCTTATAGTTGCTAATTAGTAAGAACTATTGTGGTGCAACAACAAAAAATCCACAAGGTATTTGTACTTGTATAATAGCATTTCCCAACTTTCAAAGGGGTATTCATGACAACATCCCACCGAACTTTATTGTTGAGGACATTTAATCCAATATCGAAATGGTTGGTGATGGTTTCCTTTGTGATGGAAAAAATCTCTGGAATGAGTAAAAATAAAAAACTGATCATGCCATTTCAAGGCATAACTTGTACGAAGGATGGTGATGAAGTTACAACCAGGTCTAATGTCTAATACCAACCTCTGGACTGTGGTTAATGTACGGGAGGGAGATTTATGAGTGGCAGATTAGCTCCCAACCACAAGGTCTCCTCATCCTTATCTGCACAACTATATAGTGTCAATATCCAAAATACCAATTCTCTAAGGCGTTGTCGCAGTGGTTTTTCGACTTGCCTCGACGAGACTTACCACCCCAAGATGATCGTAGGGTTAATTTTCTCGGCAGCAATTTGTCATTGAGGTCGCCTCAATTCACACAAACAAGTGGAAAAGGTTGTAAGAGGGACTGGAGATCGATATTAGTTTGGTTCATCAGGACACTCTTATTTATTTATTTTTTTTACAACCGGGTGTCTCGTGTCCGAGCCAGTTTATGCACACCTTGACTAATCCTAGGGACCCTAAACCCACCGTCCACTAGAGAGGGCCCTACTTAAAGCCGGAGCAAATACTCCGTATGAACTTGCGGCAAAGGAGTTGAGAACACCTGAAAGATTTCAAACCTAAAAACTTAGAAGAAAGTAAATTCTTGAGTCTAATGCTTTTGACTCCTAAACTAACCCCTTGGGATTATCGGGACACTCGTCGTTAAAAAAATATGTATATCCGAAAGCCCAAAAACAATTGCAAAGCACATTAAATATTCATGCTTGAAGGGTCTCTTTCCCAACTCAGCGCACCACATTGAATGTTGCCATTATCACATGCATGTTGCCTCCGTGATCTTCCTACTCACAAGGATTTCAACACTTGAGCTGAAAGCAACCATGATAAATAAATTACATATAAGAGAGAAGGTTGGAAGAATAATTGATACAAAAACCTAGATTTTCACGAGGTAGACCGGAATATATATATATAGCAGGTAGATCCAATCAGGGATCCCATACTTTACTTAAAGTGCGGGACTCACCAAATTCTCTACTTTCTCGATCAAATTTCGACGATCTGAACTGTTCAATGTGTTTAAAACGTGTTTTTAAGAGTCCTAGCAGGAAATCATCAAAAATAATTGATCGGGAAGGGCTTGATCCGAGCATTTTTCAATAAGAAACTATATTGATCGAGGGCCCTTCCCGATCATTTTTTTTTTAAAAATAATTTCTCGCGTGAACCCTTAAAAACACGTTTTTAAACACATTGAACGTTTCAGATCGTCGAAATTTGATTAGAAAAGTTGAGTCCCGCACTTGAAGTGCGGGATCCCTAATTGGATCCTATATGTAAAGATCATGATTTATACTCACTCTGTCCCATTTTAGATGTCCACCTTTCTATTTTGGGATGTCCCAAAATAAGTATCCACTTTCTATAAATAACCATAAAACCATACCAAATTTTCAATTTTACCCCTAAAAGGTACTCTTTCATTCCTAATTGATTGGACAGTTTTTGATATTCATATCATTCTTAAATTGACAGTATCTTTCAACATATAATATTTTTCATGATTTTGAAAATTTTGTATAATATAATTAATTGGAATCCATCAAATAAGATCCATATTACATATTTTTGAGATCTATATTGAAAGATATAAGCAATTTAAATACATTTAATTAACTTCACAGTTTTTAAGGTAACTTTTGAAAATTTAGAGCACAAATTTTAACTTCTTGAAAAGCTGGATTTCCCGTAGAGGACACTTAAATTGGGACGGAGGGAGTATTGTTTTTAGGAAGTATATATAATTATATCAACATAAATGCTATGCACAAGGAAGTTTACACAGAATGTGTGTAATGTGAGAACATAGTCGTGTTTTGCAAACACGTTTTTGAAAAAGCACTCACATTCTGTGTAAGGTTCGATGTATGCTTCCTTGCGCATAACAATTCTGTTATATCAATTAATATGTACATTGTGACATTTGTCTAATTACACCTATATATAGATATATGTACTTTCTATACATTTGAATTGATTCCCTAATTGGTTTAATTTCTTTATACCTTAATTCCTAGATTAGAATAGGAAACCAAATCAAATCTCCCTTGAATATTACTCCCTCCTAAATCCCACTAATTATTTTGATGCCATAAATCCCTCACAAAATCTCTCATTGGAATTTCCTCCCTTCCTATTTTCTTTTTCCTTCCTTTCCTATTCTAATTCTCCATTGTCTATAATTTTTCCACATCCCTCATTGTTTTCTTTCTTCTCAACCTCTAGTCACGGCAGTGGACATCCCATTCCATTAAGCCAATCTTGGCAATTATCTCTCTTGGCTCCCGTTTCTTGTCCTTCACCGTAAAAACAAATCGTCTCTTTCTTTCATTATGTTTTTCTCTCCCTCTCTCGCTGTGAATGTTTCTCTTATACTAGAAATAAATTCTTCGCAAATTCTTTTGTCTCGTTGAAGTATTGGTTGTTGCGTTAGAAACTTCGGACAAAAGATAGGGCATCGTGAACCTAACTTTTACAAGGGTTTATTGCGTATAGTTTTGTGTATATATTATATACTATGGGGTGAATGGATAAGTGATAGATTTGTACAATATTTGCGGGAGATTAAATCGTTAATGAACCCTTTGATTGGAGTTATGAGAAATGTCGAAAAACAATAAATTTATGTGCAGTTTTTGTTTCTGTGAATTTGAGTCATTTCGAGTCAGAACCAAGGAAAACTAATACCTGTAAAGTTGTAGATCTCAAAAAATTAGGTAGAGTCCATATAAAAATCATCTTGATCCGAGGTCGGAAGAATAAGTCTAATGGAACAACCAAGTCGGATTTTTCTTTTTCCCTTGTTAAAGAAAATCGCATTTTGTTAGTTTTGTGTCATTTTTTTTTGTGAATTATTGGTTTGGCTCAACAAGAGTAATCTAAAACGTAAAAGATTATAAACCAACGATTTTTTCGAATAAAAAAAATCTGTCTGTGCTGATATTTTTTGTCTTTCACCAGCTTTTTAAAAAATTAGATCATAATTTAATGCACCCCGCTCGCCCGATTAAAAATCGGTCTTTACTAAACATTTGTGGGATTTTTAGGAAATATTTTGATGCCGAACTTCATTCAAGTGAACAATTTACAAAGCAGACGATAATAATGAAAACAAGTAAACAATAATGCTAATTATAACAACAAACAAGTTGATCAATCAAGGGTTCAAACTGTTGTACGGAAGAATTAATTCAAAGTTTTTGGTTTTGCAAAAGAGTACCGTGCGGCATACTAAGTGTACCGTACAATACATAAAGTGTGTCGTGCAGCACTGTTTATCATTTTAACGGTCGAATTTTCAAAAGTGTGTCGTACGACACTCCAAGTGTACCGTGCGGTACAGGAGGAGTGCCGTGCGGCAGTGTTTACTTCACAACAGTTTGAAATTTTGATTTTTCGAAATGATTAAATAGCAACACATACAAGGCATGAAATATAGTTAAAAACAGACTATTTTGAATGGGGAAATGACATATTTAAATAAGAAATATTCCTCCTCACAAAATTACTCCGTTCAGGGCGAGATTTTCTCCGTACGACGCAACCGGGAGGATTATAAACAAGACGATTTTCACTATAACATGGGCGTACCGAATGGAGAGACGATATTGATCATCATCCCACATCCGGCATCCCTCCCCTCAGGGCACCAAGTTACGAAATTGGCGAAACGGGATTATACCTCGGTTTGGAATTCACGGATTGAAACCCTTTTTTGAACTTCTGAATGTTGCTTGGGCTTCCTCTGGATTCAGACTTCAATCAAGTACAAGAGTAGAGATTGTTGATGGCGAGAATTCATGCAAACTTTGAATAGTGAACTCTCGGCTTAAGGGACCGAAAACAGGGGGTTGGGTTTTCGATTGGGTTTATTTTGGAGGGGGACCACTGGGTTAGTTTCTGGGAATTGATGATGGTTATGAGAGCGTTTTGTAATGGAAAAGATGATTTTAGCAGAGCTTAGGAGTATGGTGCCATGGTTTTCTTCCACAATTTTCCTCTGCCTCTCGCTTTTCAATGGTATCCGATCGACATATATAAGCGTACGAATATCCTTGGCCATTACGTATACTTGATGCTCACACCAGATGATGATGGGTAATGGATAGCCTTTCATCTTTACACGAAACCATGATGAGCAGAGGAGCCATTTCATCAACATTTTGAGCTGCTGGGAATTCTGCAAAAGCTGTGTGACAAGTGACAGTGCTGTGCGGCACACCAATTGTGTCGTGCGGCACACTTCCACCGCCAAAATTCAAAAGAATGCCGTATGTGACTTGGGCTGTGCCGTGCGTGAGAGATGAGTACCGTGCGGTACTGTTGACTGAGTTGACTTGAAGAATTTCAATCCGAGAGACTTTTCGGGTATTTCTTTTCATCATCGGGGATTTAAAATGTACACAAACGTCTCATTTTGGGGTGTCTACAGTTGCCCCTCTTTGACGAGGCTTGTGAATCATTGTGTGATGAAAGTCGCGTCAAAGATAGAAGACACCCCTCCATTCGAGCATTCACGGAACAAGTAAATTATGATGCATGTGGTCGCGCTCATAAGAGCTGCCTACGTACCCCTTTATAGGGATTGGAGTGGGTAAAACCTGATTACCCTACTACTAGGCATAGCACGTGCCTATGACAGTCACCACGAGAGGGTGAATAGCTCGGCAACACGTAGGGGGGGTCCTTAAACCCTTTGCCGAGCTGTACTGACCATGAATAAGGTCGAAGTAATAAGAATAAGTAAATAAGTCAGGATACACTACCTCGGAATAAGTCACTAAGGGATCCCCCTGACATGGCCGAGCTATATGGGCTACGTGTATAGCTTAAACATCATTATGGAAAACATAATTCAACTCGGCATCATAAGCTGATTTATGTACAAGTTATTCCGAGCTACGTGGAAGCACGGCAACGCCACGTACAAGGCGATGAAGACATTCCAGAATATTCTACAGCGGCTCCTTATGAGATAAGGAGCAATCCCGTAAAGTAAGGGATTGGTAGGGGAAGTCCTAATGTGATTAGGAGTTTGCCCCATATAGGGAAGAATCCTATATGGAAAGAAGGACCTCTGCTAGACGAGATCTAGCATGGTATGGAAGTTATCCCTTAAGAGGAAAGTCCTATTAGGAGAAGGATTCCTAAAGAGAGTAGGAAACAGGGGGCACGAGATGCCTAGGATGATGAAGGTCTACACCTATAAATACAGGGCCATAACCATGACAAAAGGTACGATGTGAATTGCTTTCATATGCATTTAAGTAATTGGTGAATCCAAGTACGAGAGACTAACTTAGGCATCGGAGGGCCTTTGCCAACGAGGGGCAAAGGTGCTCTAACCCTTTCTTTGCCTTGCAGATTTAGGGCGAAATCAAGACAGCACATGATCCAGAGTCTGTGTGGATTTACACCCCCTACAATTGGCGCCGTCTGTGGGAAAGATTTACAAAAAGCTTTGTTTCAACAATGGTGATTTCAGAATCCCTTCTATGCACTCCATGAAGGGAAGCTGTGGAAGACGATGGCGAAACCACCCTTGTGTACACTACGAGAAAGAGTACGAGGGTGGACAAAGCTCTTGCAATCCTTAGAGCTCCGCAGAAAAAACCTGCTGCTAGGAGGTTCAACATAGGACATATCCCTGAGATTCCAAAATTCAGGGATACGTGCCTAGAAAATTATGAGTCCCTAAAAACTGGAGAAGGGCGAAAGCACTCAAAGACACCACCGAGAGGCGGGGAAGCCTCCAACCGACGTGAACGGAGGAGGAGCCCCCCAAGGAAGGAGGGTCGTAGACACACGAAGGACCGAGAAAGAGAGGATAGCCTCGACAGAAAAGAGCAGGAGGCAGAAGAATTGGCCCGTGAAGTCACGCGGCGAGAATGAGAGATCCATGACCTAAAGAAGCAACTCCAAGAGAATGAAAAAGACCTATGCTCACGGACAAGATCCGTGCAATATGAGAAAATGAGTCATCACCGTGAGGATGTCTCTGCAGACCGAGCAGTCTCTCCATGAAAACGGAGAGAAAGAAGCGTTTCCATTGAAAAAAAAGAAAGAAGGAAGCATGCTAGGGACAGGTACGAGAGATCTGGTTCCAATGAGCATATTCCCGAGCAGCATGCGAGAAGAAGGGAAGATTGCCGAGCTGATGAAGGACCTAAAACTGCACGAGAAGCAGCTAAGGAAGCCCTAGGCCAGATCTCTAAGTCACCACTGGCCCATTGGATCCGAACGGAGAAGACACCGAGTAGGGTGAAACATTCAGCATTCATCCCTTACGAAACAAGCACTGACCCTGCGGCCCCATTCAACACTACCAAAGAAGCCATGTTTATGCACGAGCAGGATGACGCCTTGCTATGCAAAATGTTCCCGTCAAGTTTGGGAAAGATAGCCCTAAGCTGGTACCACAAGCTCCCAGAAGGATCCATCCTGCACTGGACTCAACTAGCTGAGGAATTTACTGCCCGGTTCCTCACTAGCCGAGCAGCTCCGAAAACTTTTGATGCATTAACCTCTATGAGACAGAAAGATGATGAGACTCTGAGGCAATACTCCAAGCGTTACTGGGAAACTTTCAACGAGATTGAAAATTGTAGCGAGGAGTATGCCTTGGCAACATTCAAAACAAGCTTGCCTATGCACAGTAAGCTACGAGAATCGCTTACTATGCATCCAGTGAAAACTGTGGCCAAGCTAATGGAAAGGATCCAGGAACACGCCAGGGTAGAGGGTGACATCCTGCAGGCTGGGGGAAAGATCGTGGCTGGACAACCTCAGCTCCCAAAGAGAAAGGCTGCAGAGCCAAGGGTGTACAAGAAGGAGTACACATCAGGGAGAAAGAACTATACGCAACAGAGGAAGGACAAGGCAGACCCAGATCCAAAGTCATACTTCGGTTTCATGGCGACCTTCAACGTCCCGATCTACAAGATGTTATACAGGATCAAGAATGAACCATGGTTCAGGAGACCCACAAAGATGACAGGAAGTCCAGAAAAGAGAAGGGCTACTAACCAACATTGCAGCTATCACAGAGACTGGGGGCACATGACTGAAGATTATGTGGAGTACAAGAAGTTCTTGGACGAGAAGGTGACGGAGGGTCATCTCAAGGAATTTTTGGCTGACAGCAAGCATGATGCCAAGCTGATCGAGGAGATGGACTACGAGAAAGGTCCAAAGGGGACCATCCACATGATACATGGACTGGTGGCCCCATACACCAACAACGAAATCAGACACATCCAAAGGACCAATGGACAGGCAAAGCAGGTCATGAAGCTCGGCATGAAAAGGCCAAAGGCTGAGGGAGTAATGGAGACTCCAATCACCTTCTCTGATGATGATCTGGATGGGGTATTAGTACCCCATAACGATGCACTGGTAATTACCCTACGCATAGGGGATTATGACGTAGAGAAGATCCTTGTGGATCAGGGGGCTAGCACAGAGATCATGTACTACCACACTTTTAAAAAGATGGAACTCCAACCGAGCTCATTGCAAAAGTGCTTGGTTCCACTGGTCGGTTTCAGTGCGCAGACAGTATGGCCTATGGGAAAGGTCACATTACCCGTCCGAGCTGGATCAGTAGTCCTGAAAACTGATTTCCTCGTGGTAGACATCCCTTCCTCCTATGACGTGATTATAGGAAGAACCTGGATGCACAAAATGAGGGCAGTCTCCTCAACTTACCACCAAAAGATCAAGTATCTTGGAGCAGATGGCATTGAGTGCATTAAAGGCAACCAGAAGGTAGCCGACCTATGTTTCAACATGGTACTGAAGAAATCTCCAAAAGTCGAGCTGGTGCAGACAGTTGAGGTTCCAGATCAGCCAACCTTGGAGGACGTTGGAGGAGATCCCACTAAGAAGATGGTGGAGGGTCTGAAGAAGGTACAGATAAAAGAGGACGATACAGATAGATACTTCTTGATCGGCGAAACCCTAGCCGAACAAGAAGAAAAGGATTTGGCGGCTTTTTTGAAAGACCATATTGACATCTTCGCATGGACACCCCAGGAGATGCCTGGGATAGACCCCGAAATAATCTGCCACCATTTAAACGTGGATCCTCAGCACAAACCAGTTGTGCAGAAGGCTAGAAGGTCGGCACCACAGCACGCCGACGCTGTGATCGAAGAAGTGGATCGCCTGCTAGAAGCGGATGCCATACGAGAAGTGAGCTATCCTGATTGGCTAGCCAACACGGTTGTAGTAAAAAAGAAAAGAATGGGAAGTGGAGAGTCTGTGTGGACTTCACCGGCCTCAACAAAGCATGCCGAAGGACAGCTTTCCACTCCCCAGGATCGACCAGCTGGTGGACGCCACATCAGGCTATGAAAGAATGAGTTTCCTTGACGCCTATCGAGGATACCATCAAATAGCCATGCATGAGCCAGACCAGGAGAAAACATCCTTCATCTCACCGCAGGGACTCTACTGTTACAGGGTTATGCCGTTTGGGCTAAGGAACGCCGGAGCAACCTACCAGAGGTTGGTCACTAGGATGTTCAAGGAACAGCTCGGCAAAACCATGGAGGTCTACATTGACGACATGGTGGTAAAGAGCAAGTTGAAGCCAGATCACCTTGCCGACCTGAGAGCAACCTTCAGTATTTTGAGAGAATACAAGTTAAAATTGAATGCCTCAAAGTGTGCTTTTGGGGTCAGTTCGGGGAAATTCTTGGGCCACCTGGTTACCAAGAGGGGAATTGAGGCTAACCCAGATCAGATCACGGGTCTGCAGAACCTTACAAGCCCAAAGACCACGAAGGAGGTCCAAAGGCTAACAGAGATGGCAGCAGCTCTTAACCGTTTTATTAGTAAGTCCTCAGACCGTTGCAGACCTTTCTTTCAGCTTCTGAAGAAGAGAGAAGGATACGAGTGGGGAGCCGAGCAAGAGCAGGCTTTCCAGAGGCTGAAAGGTTACCTGTCATCACCACCCTTACTCTCCACTCTAGAAGCTGGGGAGCGATTGATATTATATCTAGCAGTATCCGATCATGCAGTCAGTTCGGTTCTCCTACGAATAAAGGGAACGGAGCAGGCTCCAATCTATTTTGTGAGCAAAACGCTGTTAGACGCGGAGACACGTTACCTACCGTTGGAAAAACTGGTCTACGCTCTCGTGATAGCTGCAAGAAAACTTCCTCACTATTTTTTGCAGCATCACATCACTGTGTTCACTGAACATCCACTAAGGGCCTTGCTTAGAAAGGCAGACTTCTCTGGACGAATATCCAAATGGTCTATTGAACTAAGTCAGTTTGACCTTGATTATCAGCCCAGGACGGCAATAAAGGGACAGGTCTTGGCTGATTTTATAGCAGAATTCGCTCCAACAGTAGCTCCACCACCCCCAGCTCTCCACGAGAAGGAGCAAAGTATTAACCCCAGGCCACCGACAAGATCAGCCGAGCTAGATCCACAAGAATGGAGATTGTACGTTGACGGATCAGCCTGCAACAAAGGGTCAGGAGCAGGAGTGGTGCTATTCTCTCCAGAAGGATTGGTGCTAGAACAAGCGTTGCGGTTAGGGTTCAGTGCCACCAACAATGTGGCAGAATACGAAGCCTTGCTTGCAGGACTAAGGAGTGCCATGGAGCTCAAGGTCAGTAGGCTAAGGGTATTCTGTGACTCACAATTGGTTGTTAATCAGCTTTCAGGAGAATACGCTGCAAGAAGCGAGAAGATGGCTGCATGCTCAGAAAAAGCCAAAGACTTGCTCGACAAGTTCGATAACGTCCACATCCAGCAAATCAGCTCGGGACAGAATGCACTTGCAGACTCATTGGCCTGCTTAGGGTCAGCAGTAAACACAGAATACCGACGTACAGTAGCTGTGGAGTATCTGATGGAACCGAGCATTGGCCAAGCAGTACAAATAGTGATGGAAACGGAGTTTGGGCCGAGCTGGATGGACCCAATAGTGGCATACCTACGGGATGGGACCTTGCCAGAAGACAAGAGGGAAGCTCATAAAATCAAGACCAAGTCAGCACGTTTCTGGCTCTCCCCAGAAGGTAAGCTTTATAGAAAGTCATTTCTTGGCCCATATTTATTGTGTGTACATCCAGCTCTTGTTCAGAAATTCCTCCATGAGATCCATGCCGGAACTTGTGGAGGACACACCGGAGGAAGGTCTATAGCCCACCGAGCAATATCCCAGGGATACTGGTGGCCTTATATGCAAGAGGATGCAAAAGCTTTTCTGAAAAAGTGTGAAAAGTGTCAAAGGTATTCCCCGCTCATCCGAGCTCCAGCTGAGGATCTATTGCCTCTGACTAGCCCATGGCCATTTGCCCAATGGGGACTGGACATCGTGGGTCCTCTCCCCATGGCAACAGGGAAACGAAAATTCCTGCTTGTCGGCACTGACTACTTCACTAAGTGGATAGAAGGGGAAGCTCTGGCCAAGATCACGGAAGCTATGGTAGAAAGGTTTGTCTGGAACAAGATCATCACCCGATTTGGAGTACCATACTCCATCATCTCAGACAATGGGTCCCAGTTCGGCAAGAAGTTCAAAGCATTTTGTGCTCAATACAACATCAGAAACTATTATTCAACACCAGCTTACCCACAAAGCAACGGGCAAGCAGAAGCTTCAAATAAGACTATCCTTAAAAGTCTTAAAAAGAGGTTGGAGAAGAAGAAGGGGAAATGGCCAGACGAACTACCAGCCGTGCTCTAGGCATACCGGACCACCCCACGGCGATCTATGGGAGAGACGCCGTATTCCCTTGCTTATGGGACAGAAGCGGTTATACCCCTGGAGGTTGGCCTGCTGACCATGCGCACCACTCTTGTGGAATCAGGCGGTAACGACAAAGCCTTGGCCGAGCAGCTTGATCTCGCCGAAGAGAAAAGAGAGCGTGCACTCATTACTCTAGCAGCATACCAAGAGCAGCTACGGAGAAGCTACAATAAGAAGGTGCAGCCAAGAGAGTTCAAGATCGGAGATCTGGTCCTAAGGAAAGTTTTGGCCAACACCAAAGTATCCACTGATGGGAAGCTTGGGCCGAACTGGGAGGGCCCATACAAGATCGTGGGGATCGCTGGGATTGGGGCCTATCGTTTGGCCGACCTGGATGGAGACCCAGTACCACGACCATGGAATGTCCAGAACCTATGAAAGTTTTACCAGTAAATCGACCCATGTGATTACGAATACAATCACACCCCTTTTTCTAGTTTTTAAGGACGAATAAGTTAGACATTTGTTTTTTAGTACCTAGTTGGGATTACGAATAAAGTCACCAACGTCGGTTATTTAGATTTTTCAAGCATTAATGAGATTTCGTTTTTCCCCGTTGAAATATTGAGTAATATGAACCAAAATTACTCCCAATTTGGATTCCTATTGGGGAGCAGAGAGAGTGTGTATATCCCAATTATTATTAATTTGCAACGAATAGTGCAAGAAATTTCTAAGTACGAATACACTTAGGAGTTTGCAACGAATAATGCAAGAAATTCGTAAATGTGAATACACTTAGGAATTTGCAACGAAAAGTGCAAGAAATTTCTAAGTACGAATACACTTAGGAATTTGCAACGAAAAGTGCAAGAAATTTCTAAGTACGAATACACTTAGGAGTTTGCAACAAAAAGTGCAAGAAATTTCTAAGTACGAATACACTTAGGAGTTTGCAACGAATAATGCAAGAAATTTCTAAGTATGAATACACTTAGGAATTTGCAACGAATAATGCAAGAAATTTCTAAGTATGAATACACTTAGGAATTTGCAACGAAAAGTGCAAGAAATTTCTAAGTACGAATACACTTAGGAATTTGCAACGAATAATGCAAGAAATTTCTAAGTATGAATACACTTAGGAATTTGCAACGAAAAGTGCAAGAAATTTCTAAGTACAAATACACTTAGGAGTTTGCAACGAATAATGCAAGAAATTCGTAAATGTGAATACACTTAGGAATTTGCAACGAAAAATGCAAGAAATTTCTAAGTACGAGTACACTTAGGGGTTTGAAGCAAGTGTTGCAATAAATTTTTAAGTATGAGTACACTTAAGGATATACAGCGATCAGTACAAATAAACAAGTACGAGGACACTGGGTGTGAACTCTTTTAGATATGAAAGAAACTTGGATTTGCAGCGTACATTGCAAAAGGACGCAGTATGTAACGAAAACTGCAGAAAACACTTAAAGAGCAAGAATTTAGTATCACCGGCCACATACGGCCAAACAAGGTCACACAGGACCAACCATCAGAGCTAGTAAGCAAGTACGAGAAAAGTTTAAACAAAGTAACAAAAGGCCACAGACGGCCGAGCTGGACCACGCAGGGTCAATCAGACAGTAGTAAAGGCATCAAGCCTCTTCACCGAGCCCATGAGCGTCAGTGGCAGGGGTGGGATCAGGGTTACCTCCAGCATTGCCCTCAGCAGCATCATCAGCTATGGCTCCTTCTAAAGGGGTTTGCTCCGGGAAGGGTTCAGATTGAGCTTCAGGGTCTAGAGGAGTCTGATCGGCAAGTCGATCCTGAACGGTTGCCATCTCACTCGGCAACTCCATATTAGCCCAATGAGGAGAGGATTCATCAATGCCAATCTTAGTAAGACAACGCCGCCAAGCCGTCCCCCAGATGGTATCCGGTACAGCTGGCATCTGCACCTTATAATTCTCTGTGACCTCCAGGACGGCTCGATTGTACTCCGCCTCAGCCTTGGCCTCCGTTGCAGTTAGTTGATCACTCAGACCGTGCTCGACCTCCTCCGACCTTTTTCTTAGATCGGCGTTCTCCCCCTTCAGCACCTCCACCTCAGCTCGGGCTTCTCTTAGGGACTGGGAGTACTGAGCATTCTCCTCCTCGGCCCTTTTCGCCCTCCTCTGCTCCTTCTCTAGTTCTTTTTGTGCCTCTTTGGCTCTCTCAAAGCCAGAGGCAGCTTTCTGCATGATCTGCAATTTATAGGGACACGGATCAGGGCGGCAAGTACGGAAGCCAATTTCTATAAACAAAATAAAGGATAGTGACCAGACTACATACCTTGGCGCTCGATTGGAAGATCGATTTCATAAGGACGTCGTAAGAGCTGTTCTTTTCCCGCTCCATGTCATTCGGGAGGAGGGAACCCCTAGAGACGCCATAAGCCACCTCTGTGGAAGAGATCTTGTCAAGGAAAGAAAGAGGAGTGTCGTTTGGTCGAGCTAGAGCAGGAGCCCAAGGCTGGACTAGAGGTGGGGACTCAGGCAGCTGCTGCTAGGGGTGAAATCGGTTCGGTTTCGGTCGGTTCGGTCTGATTTGTAACGAAACCGAATCGGTTCGGGTTATGAAGTTTGGGGACCGATCCCGACCGTTTTGAAATCGGTTTCGGTTCGGTTCGGGGTGGTGTCGGTCCGGTCGGGTTTTTCGGTTTTTTTCGGTTTTTTCGGTTTGAACAAAATGGGCCAAGTTGGCCCAATATAAAATTTCATTTGGGCCAACCAAAAATAACAAAAACCTATTATTTGGGCCAATTCAAGAATTTAAAACAGTTATTTGGGCCGACTTACACAATAATAATGTCTTAAGCCCAATTCAAGAATTTATTTGGGCCAACCCACACAATAATAATGTCTTAAGCCCAATTCAAACTTCATTGTCCTCAGAGCCTCTATTCCCAGCTCTTTCTCAAGGTAGCTACTGCAGAAGATGCATACATTACTGGACTAATCATAATTTTCACTTTACAAGCAATAGACAAATCTTGATAGTTGATATACTTAAATGAAAGAGTACAAATCGCATCAGATAACAGATGCACATAAGCAGCCAGAAAAATGTCTTTCCCAAGATGTACAAAAGCTAAGTTCTATTGATAAGTATGTCCAATCTACGCCATAAACAACAACGTTCTAAGCAGTGACTTATTTTCAACACCACAAAAGCAGAACCCCTCCCAAAAAAACTTGTAATCCCAGTAAATCTTCTAAGTCCCATATGTGCAAAAGCAGACATCTAGCAGGTTCTCCTAATATAACATACACAAAGTGGGCACCGTCGCCATGGATTAAGCATGAACAAGTCCTGCGAGCAAAAATATAGGAAAAAGATAAAAATGTTAAAAAATGTCGTAAATAATATCATTCACATAGGCAAAGACACTTCAACTCCAAATAACTCAACCAGGTCCATACTACAAGCCAATTATTTCTCATCAACAAATCTGGTCCCATCAACAAATCTTGTATAAATCTTGTCAATCCAAAATAAAGGCAGCAATAGTACAGTGCATAAGTATGAGCATATGAGTCCAATACACAAATTTCACCAAATCCAGGCAATCAATAAACCAGATTAGCAAAATAGTCCTCTATTCAACAAGATTATAATATAGTTCATTCACTTCTCAAACAATCAAGCAAACCATGCAAAACAAGAGAATCAAAGTACAAGTTGCAGATAAACAAGTAACTTACAAACTGCTGCTTCTCACCATTGGCAGACAGCAACTATAAGGAATAATACCATTGGTAGACAGCAACTACAAGAAATAATTGGCAGACAACAACTATAAGAAATAATACCAGATACCAACTATAAGAACTAATACCAAAGGTCAAACTAGGCATCAAAATTGGGCATGAAACAGTTAATTGAAAGCAAGTGTGGAAAACTTACAAACTGCTACTTCTCCTTAGTCAAACCATCAACCTCTTAGGCCTTATCACTCTCCTTTATGAGAACTAAAAACAATACAAACACAAAGAAAAACAACAAGTAACTTATCCAATATAGAAGTATTTAAGTACCATAAGATAATGAAAACAAAAACATAAGTAAAGAGTAGTACCGGAATCCAATTGCTCCAACTCATCAAGTTGTTCTCTAAGGTTGATTTTAGTTGGTTTCTTTATCCATTGTTGAGTGCAAATAAGAGCCTCCACGGTATTGGGAGCGAGAGAACTTCGATATGGATCAATCACACGTCCACTCGTGCTAAATGCAGATTCAGAAGCGACCGTGGACACGGGGATAGCTAGCACATCTCGTGCTACTTGGGAAAGAATTGGATACTTAGAGGAATTATCTTTCCACCACCTCAATATATCAAATCTATCACTATCATCTTCACTAGCCTCCATAAGATACTTCTCCAACTCCGATTTGATTGCCATGTTTGTTTCATTTTGTTGGTGCATCTTAAAAAGAGATTTCAAAGATCTTTGTTGATCAAAATCATCATCTCCATCTAAATCCACTTTATTTGATGCTCCCCCAACCTCCTCTCGCCTATGCACACTCACTCTTGCATTATTCTTCACATACCACTCAAACAATTCGGTAATCCCACTTGTTATCTTATCCGTCATCTCACTTACCAACTTCTTATCAAATCCCAAAGTACTTAGAAAGCAATATTCAAAAAACCCAACTTTGCATCGAGGGTCAAGAACAACCGCATACAACATCATTGAGTTAATCTTTTCAAAACTTCCCCAATACTTATCAAATTTTGCACTCATACCGCGGGCCAAAGGATACAAAACACTATCATTGGTTGCACACAACTTTTTAATAGCTTGTTGAATCAACACCATCTCATCAAAAAAAGCATTGCAAGTCACATACAAAGAACCCGAGAATTTTAATGTTGCAATGTAAAACATTTTAAGAAAGTGCACATACAACTTAACCTTTTCCCAATCCGTTGAAGTTGGAGGCCCAACATTTCTTTTCCTCCCTTTCCCCCTTCCTTTCTCCCTCTCTCTCTCTATCTCTCTATCTCTTCAATCATCCCACTATCAACCTCAAAGTCACAATACTCAACATCATCAAATTCCTCATCAATTTCCTCCTCTCTCGCATTTAATTTGAAGGCCGTGTCATCACATAATCGATCAAAAGCCTTTTGATAAATTAGAGCCCTATCCAACATGAAGTATGTATAGTTCCACCGAGTAGGCACATCCAAGCAAGGTCTAAGTGTACATGAAATCTCCTCTTTCTTAACACATTCCCAAAAATCCCTCATCCTTTGTGGAGAAGACCTCACATACCTCACAACATTCCGCACCCTCCCAATAGAGACATCAATCTCTTGTAATCCGTCACGCACAATTAGATTCAAGATATGTGCCGAACATCTCACGTGCAAGAAGTTGTGATTTAAAATAGTTGTCTTCCTATCTTTGGTTTTCCTTTTCAAGTAAGCAATCAAAAGATTATTAGAAGATGCATTATCAACCGTCACCGTTAAAAACTTATCAATCCCCCGACTCACCAAGCAACTCTCAACTACTCTACCAAGTGTGTCACCCTTGTGATTAGGAACAACACAAAAATTGAGGATTTTCTTTTGGTATTTCCAATTCTCATCAATAAAATGCCCGGTAAGACACATATAATTCAAGTTTTGGACCGAAGTCCAAGTGTCCGTAGTAAGACACAACCTTTGACTCTTAAGTGTTTTCTTCAAAGATTTTTTCTCCTCATTGTATATGGTCATACACTGCTTGGCAACCGTAATCCTACTCGGAATCTTGACCCACTTTGGTTGAACGACACGCATAAAGTTTTTGAATCCTTCCCCCTCAACAAATGAAAATGGCAACTCGTCAATAATTATCATCTCCGCTAGTGCCCTCTTACATGCATCAATACTAAAGGTCGTAGCCACAAGGTTTACACTTCCTTCACCCTCGCCTTCTTTTACTTTTTGAAAAGCAAGGATTTTTTGCCTAGAACCCGAACCCGTATAACTCTTGCTTATAGGGTTTAATTTACACTGATTTGCAAAATGATGAGACATGGATTTCGTACCATTGAGCTTTGAATGATATGCATAGCTTGCTGTACAAAAATTGCAACCAGCCCTAGGTTTTGGATTACCTTTTTCCGTAAGCAGATGAAAATGGCTCCAACATTCAGCCCTCTTATTAGCTACTAGACCATCACCACCACCTACTGTAGTCTATTTTTTTCTTTTTCCAAGCACTTCATTATCATTTTCCACATTAAAATGTTCAGGTAAAACAAACTCAGCACCCTCATCCATAATGTCATCATCAATTTCTTCATTCATCTAAACAATGGAAAATCGAAATCAACATTTTCCTAAAAGTATATCACTAACAAAACATGCAAGACTGCAAGTAATGAAACCCAAAACAGTGAACAACAACAATCAGAAACAAAAAATAATTAGGGTTTTGAGATACCAACTTTACCTCGGGGCTAGCCATTTCTTCCAACTCAGACATCCACGCAACACTTGAGTCGTTGAGGTCCTAAAGGAGGATCTGCCAAAATGAAACACAAGGGTTTCGTCAACGAACAGTTCGGTCTGAACAGAGAGATGGGCGAAGAGAGGTAGAGGGACATGGAGACAAACCTTGTGGCTATGACCTTGTGAGTTGTGAGTCTTGTGACAGAATAGTTTGGTCTGAACAGAGAGATGAACGAAGAGATCGACGATCAAACACAAATGTAGTCTTAGCTTGATGAACCTTGTGGATCGACGGTCGAACAGAGAAATGAACCTTGTGGCTCGATTCACGTTTTGGGCGTGAGGATGTCTGGAGACTAGAAAGTGGAGTGAACACAGACTCTGTAATTTTTTATTTACAGATAGAGAGAGAGAGAGAGAGAGAGAGAGAGAGAGAGAGAGAGAGAGAGAGAGAGAGAGAGAGAGAGAGAGGGAGGGAGAGAAGCAGCCGCAGCTGCTGTAAATTTTTTGATTTTTTTGTTTTGTCAGCTAGGGTTTGGGTTAAATAGGGAGAGAAGGGGATGGTGTAGATTAAACCAAATAGAGATCGACGGTCTAGATAAAAGAAGGGGGTTTACTATTCGGTTCGGTTCGGTCCACCTTCGGTTCGGTTTCTATTTCGGTTCGGTTCGGTTCGGTCTCTATTTCGGTTCGGTTCGGTCTAAAATACATGTACCCGAAAACCGAACCGAAATTTTACTTTTTTCTGGTCCAAAACCGAAACCGACCGAAACCAGTACAAAACCGACCGAAAACCGAAAAAACCGGTCGGTTTTTTCGGTCGGTTCGGGGCCGTCGGTTTTTTTTTCACCCCTAGCTGCTGCCTGGAGCTCGGCTCACCACTTCTCCTTCTCTCTGGGGAGGGTTGAGCATCCTGGGGACTTTCAGCTGGCCTCTTGTCCCTTTGTCGATCGGTGAGAGAGGCTGCTGCAGGTATAGGAGGGGGAGTGGCAGTGCGAGCATCTGGTGGAGCACGGGAAGCTCCGCCAAGGGTTAGAGTGTCCAAAAGGTTGATCGGCTGGCGTGGCATCGCTTCTCGGTCTGGCGAAGGAGAGTAACCTGGCTAGTCATCTGGGTCTTCTAGTCGAGAGGATCGCTCGGCAATGTCACGGACAAGTGCACGATAGTCGATCCCACCTGATCTCTCTTCGTCATCTTCTTCTTCTTCTCCTTCTTCTGCTCACGATGCCCTACCGAGGTGGGCTCAAGGTCGCATACGGATAAGGATAGGGATGGTCGTGGGAATCTCTCGATGTAAGCAAAGGTAACTGTTGCGAGGATCTGTTGAGGCTCGGGGCGTCTTGACCCTCTCCTCGACCGACCCTTCCTGGTCGGGCTGATCCCGTGTTCGGCAGAGGTCGAGTGGCAACTAGAGGAGCGGCTGGCGGCCAGGGGTGTCTTGTTCTGGGCTCCCCAACTTTCCTGATGTTACCCCAGTAAAAAGGGACGTAACCCAAAAGCACGTGGGCTGCACGGCCGAGACCAACAGGAGTTGGTGGAAAACCGTCAAAGTAAAGGGCCTAGGTGATGTCCTCGCGGTGGAGCTTGTCGTGGATTAAACGACCACCGCGATTGAGGTTATCCACTGTAAAACAACATGACGAAAGCATGGTCAAATACAGTTCTAAAAAATACAAGGAGTAAACCAACCAAGGAAAAAAGTACTAACGTAGTCCGCTTTAGTAGTAGGGCGGGCCAATGATCCTCCCCAGGTATCTTTAGGTCGCCGCCCGGTGACTATGAGATAGTCATCCGCCTCTCCCTTTGAGGAATTTGGTAGATCGGTGATGAGCTTCGTTGGGGTCCCCTGGCTTTGAAGTAATAGTTCTTCTCACCGGGGGACTACACTATAGAGATAGTGCAAATCCCACTACCAAGATGAAGGCCGAGCACCTATTTAGGCGGCCAGTGCCCATAACTACCTTAACAAAATTAGGGCACAGCTGCATAGGGTTTAACTGGCATCTATTGCAGACCTCCCTGAAAAAGGGGTGTAAAGGGAGTCTAAGGCCTCCCTCAACTATAAAAATCAAGGGGATGTGAATCCTATTTTCATCTTGACCCTATTCTCTCATATCGTTGCTGTTATCTAGACGGAATCGAATATCGGCGGGGATACTATAGGTCCGTCGAAATTCCGCTATTTTTTCAGGGGTACTTAGTAAAGCTCTGTGCCTACCCATTGCCTCTGGAAATTAGGGTTTCACAGTTGAAACCCAGGAAACAAGAATATGAATAGACGATGGGAACAACGAAGAGGACAAACACAAAATAGAAATGGGAGTCTGGAAAGGTCACTTACATGAAGAAGATGGACCTAATACGGTGTCCTCCGACGAGAGCGGAGGGCGTTTTTTCCGACGAAAAACCGGAAAAGAGGTGGGGTTGCAGGAAGATTGGAGCATCGACAATGGCGAACAAAAGTTCTCTTCTCTCTTCTTTGTTTCTGACGAATATGAAGTGAAGGAGAAGGGGAGAGGTTTTTGGGTTTAGAAGGTTTTGGGAGGGAAAAGTAATGATTATCCCGCCCGAAACCCCGTAAAAGTGGAACGTGACATGAAAAACGTCAGCGAAATCGTCCTTTGGGCTTATCCGAGCCACCAACGGGTCATTTCGCATTTAATGCGATGACAGCATTGCCATCCACGTGGAGGGGAGGCGTGCAAGGGGTGCATCAAGAGCCGTTGGAGCTCTGTGCACAACTGATGAATAACAGTAGTGACAGAGCTGGGGATCAATTGGAGAGGGTAAAACCTGATTACCCTACTACTAGGCATAGCACGTGCCTATGACAGTCACCACGATAGGGTGAATAGCTCGGCAACACGTAGGGGGGTCCTTAAGCCCTTTGCCGAGCTGTACTGACCATGAATAAGGTCGAAGTAATAAGAATAAGTAAATAAGTCAGGATACACTACCTCGGAATAAGTCACTAAGGGATCCCCCTGACATGGCCGAGCTATATGGGCTACGTGTATAGCTTAAACATCATTATGGAAAACATAATTCAGCTCGGCATCATAAGCTGATTTATGTACAAGTTATTCTGAGCTACGTGGAAGCACGGCAACGCCACGCACAAGGCGATGAAGACATTCCAGAATATTCTACAGCGGCTCCTTATGAGATAAGGAGCAATCCCGTAAAGTAAGGGATTGGTAGGGGAAGTCCTAATGTGATTAGGAGTTTGCCCCATATAGGGAAGAATCCTATATGGAAAGAAGGACCTCTGCTAGACGAGATCTAGCATGGTATGGAAGTTATCCCTTAATAGGAAAGTCCTATTAGGAGAAGGATTCCTAAAGAGAGTAGGAAACAGGGGGCACGAGATGCCTAGGATGATGAAGGTCTACACCTATAAATACAGGGCCATAACTATGACAAAAGGTACGCTGTGAATTGCTTTCATATGCATTTAAGTAATTGGTGAATCCAAGTACGAGAGACTAACTTAGGCATCGGAGGGCCTTTGCCAACGAGGGGCAAAGGTGCTCTAACCCTTTCTTTGCCTTGCAGATTTAGGGTGAAATCAAGACATCACGTGATCCAGAGTCTGTGTGGATTTACACCCCCTACAGGGATCAGACCAGCGTAGTTCATCGGGGCTTAAATGCAAAATGCAAAACGGTGACTTGACTGAATATAAGAGTTACAGAAAACATACCTTGATTGGTTTGCGGGGATTGTCACTCTGTTCTTCAACGAGGGAAAAACGAATGATGTGCTGTGAACGCAACCAGCGAGATTGAAAACCGTCGTTAATGCCGGAAAGGACTTACGAAACCAGTCGGTGTCTAATAAAAGCATTGTTAATGCCTGGAGAGGACTCACGAAATCCTTTGATGTCTGAGAAAACCGTCGTTAATGTCGTTGAGGACTTACGAAACCATTGGTGTCTGAGAAAAATGTCGTAAATGCCGTAGAGGACTTACGAAACCATTGGTGCTGATAAAAACCGTCTTTAATGCCGTCGAGGACTTACGAAACCATTGGTGTCTGAGAAAAATGTTGTTAATGCCATAGAGGACTTACGAAACCCGTCTGTGCTGAGAAAACTGTTGTTAATGCCGTAGAGGACTTACAAAACCATTGGTGCTGATAAAAACCGTCGTTAATGCCGTCGAGGACTTACGAAACCATTGGTGCTGATAAAAACCGTCGTTAATGCCGGAGAGGACTTACGAAACCATTCGGTGCCAGCGAGTGGGGTTCTGTGAGTGCCTGAGGCTGATGCCAAGCGAGATTGATGATTGGCTCGAGCGAGATTAATGGCGATCTCCTTGAAGAACGAATATTGTGGCTTAGAAACTCCTTGGACGTTTGAATCTAGCACTAAAAACTTCCAGAGGTGTACTGTGCGGCATACGAGGTGTGTCGTGCGGTTGAGATGAGAGATCATATACCGTGCGGCACAATATGTGTACCGTGCGGTGGAGTTGATGTGTCGTACGGCACAAGTGGTTTCTATAACCGCCCGAAATCTCTTGTTTTCTCCCACTTTCAACTCATTCAAACTTCTTGGTCGGTTTTCAAGAGAGGGGTGAGAATCCGAAAATCACCTTCCTCCTCATTCTCCTTCTTCTCTCTCGTTTCCCCTAAATTTATTCACTTTTCGGCTTAAAATTCTTTCGAAGTCACACATTCACTTCCGAAATACAACAGCTATGGCTGATTCTGGCGAGGAACCAAGCGGTTCCGCCATGTCTACCGTCGATACGACATCATCCGCATTCGAGGAGGGTAGTTCGTCGTCCGGCACAACCGAGAGCGACTCGTCCATGAGTATTTCGGCCGATGTTGATCCAATTGTTACAAACCCAGTTCTCGAGGCTTCTCAGACGGCACCGATAGAGGTTGAAGCGGCATCCTCTGTACCGGAAATGGGATCGTCAGGGCTCGGCGAGGCCCGTACGGTGGAGACATCCACACCGGTGGAGGTACGAGACACTATGGGTATCGGTGACGCCACAGTGATGGGTGGTGGTGATGCCGGTAATGACCCAGGTGCCGTACGGCATATCGAGAGTGTCGTGGGTGATGTTGAGAGTACCGTGCCAGTGGACTCGAATACCGTGGGCAGTGGTGGTACCATTGGTGACGACCCGAGTGCCGCACAGTACACTGAGAGTACCGTGCGTGATACTAAGAGTGTTGTGGGTGGTGATCAGAGTACCGCAGCTACCCCCGAGGGTCCAGATGCTATGGAGATCGATCCCCCAGGTACAGATACTCCACCCTCTGATATTGCAATGAATCTTAGTGGGATCGATGTCGTTGTAGAGAAGATTGGTGCTCGGGAGAGTGGATCTCAGACTGTTGTTTTTCCAGGTGATATTCTGGGGGCTACCCTTGTGACTGAGGTTACTGTAGGTGGTGAGCATGTTGTGACTGATATATCGGTGATTCGGGGAGGTACCAACGATAGGGATGTTCAGGTGGAGGATGTTGCAGGAGAGAGTAGTACTGATAGTGAGAGACACCCTTGGTGAGACGTATTGCTCCGGGTCCGGCCATTGCCATTGGTACTGCTAGAGTGCCAGAAGAGAGTGCTGATAGAGAGGCAGAGATTTCAGAGCCCCCACTGTTTGTTCCTACAGTTGGTTCTTCCCGTAGGCCAGGCTTGACTTTGGCAGATACTTTGGAGGGGGCGAAAGATGAGGATATTGCGGCTACTTTGCAGGAGTCTCCCCAGTTCGAGAACATTCTGATTCAGGAGGGTATGCCATCTCATGTCAGGGATGTCGAGTAGGAGGAGAGGCCGAGGTAGCCGCCGGGGAGGAGCGTATGACCATAGTTCGGGAGGTCTAGTTGGCGTTGGAGCACAGGGTTCCCTTTACGCCTGCCACTTACGTCCCGCGAGTTCACTTCTTTGTTCCTCAGGGATGTGACACATATACTCTCATGCTGCCTGCGTATTTGGATACAAACGTTATTCGTGACCACTCGACCCATATTGCTTACAGGAATCCCTTGGTATGTATCTTGTTTATTCTTTGCTGGCTTGCATTTGTTTGCTATACATTCCTTTGGACAATGACTGATATACATTGTGACATGCTTTTGTTAACAGACTCAGAGATCCATGGGTGGTTATGGAGGTTCTGCGAGTTCTTTGGCATACTACCGCGCGTTGTCGCCGAGTGTGAGGGCTTTGGTTGATGCCTCTGGTTTTACCATCTTTATCCGGCTCTTGACAGTGACCAGAACAGACCGCAAGCTGATACGGGCTCTGGTGGAGAGGTGGTGGGATACCACCAACACTTTTCACTTCAGGTTCGGGGAGATGACTATCACTCCTCTTGACTTTGCTGCTATCACTGGTCTGAGAGTTGGAGGTGAGCCCATTCCATTCCATTCAGAGCTATACTTGGACACTGTTGCCGTTGAGCACTATTTGGGGAGGAGGCCTGGAGGCATTAAGCCGGGGGTGAGATATACTGTATTGGTGGATTTCTAGGACCACGAGCCGGAGTCAGAGGAGGAGGCTAGACAGATGGCGAGGGCTTACTTGTTATACCTCTTTGGTGCTTCCCTATTTCCGAACAGGCAAGGCATGGTGCACTTGGGTTGGCTACCGGCGCTGGAGAACTTGGAGACTGCTGGGCGATTTGACTGAGGTGGCGCTGGCTTGTGTACCATGTACTGCTTCTTGGGTTGCTTCTGTCGTGGAGTAGGCACGAGCCTTGGCGGTTATTGGAGAGTATTGGAGGTAATTTTTGCTAGTATTTCTTTTTTGTGCAAAACCATGATAATGTTTTAGCCATATTCCTTGACTTTGATCGTTTTCTAACATGCAGGTGTGGGCTTATGAGGTGCTGGGAATTTTTGCTCCAGCCAATTCTCATAGCAATGAGAATGTGCTTCCGCGTGCTGAGAAGTGGGGACTGGAGTTAACAGGAGCAGGTGACCATAAGGGAGATTTGAAGAGCTTCAGACTTTTTCTTGATTCCACCACGGGGGATAGAGTAAGTCTCTTTGCGATCAATTTTCCATGTTCTTTTGCCTCTTTATTTTCTGAAAAATGACAAACCTTTTCCTTGTCGATGAGGTGGAATGTCTGGGACAGGTCGCGCAAGGATTATCTAATCAGGTGCAGGGAGTGGACGCGAAGTCGAGTGCTTTTGGAGTGTCCATACGGCTGGTGATGGTATTTGGGTGATAGAGTGTCCCGACAATCTCTTGGGATTGATCATTTCAGTGTGCCTTTGCCCCTCCCTTCACTTGTTCAGAGGACCGATGAGTATACTCGAGCAGAGATAGAGAGATACACAGTGTCGACAGAGGTGGTCTTCAGCCCTTCGATAGATTATGAGGGGTACTTGAGTACTCACTTGGCATATGACCTGGATATGGAGAATCGCTTGAGAGCTGCCCCTGCTTTGCCTGAGTTGAGGAGAGAGATTGAGGTAGTGACTGCTGATGGAGCGCTTGGAGTAGTGACAGTGCCTCTTATTACCCCCACAGTTACTCTTGCCACGACAGAGGTGACTTCTGATTGCTTTATTTACTTCAATTACTTCCTCATACGAATATCCCATGCATTATGATATATCTTTGTATTTCAGATTCATGCTGAATGGGCGACGGCGTCGTACCAGTTGGTTCAAGACTTGCAGGCTATGGTCCGTCAGTTTGTGATGGGCATGGCTCCAGAGGTACGCCCGCGAGCTGAGCCAGGAGTTGTACTTGGTCGTAGGCGGAGTACTACCAGAGAGAGGGCACCGGCTCGAGGTCCCAGAGAGGTTGGCAGAGGCACAGGCCGAGGTGCCGGAGAGACTAGCAGAGGTAGAGAGACAGGTCACGACACTCGTAGGACGAGAGAGAGTAGCCGTGGAGCAGGTATCAGCAGTGAGAGAGGAGCTAGTCGCAAGGCTACTCCTAGTGGCGGAGCTGCTGAGGTATATATATCAGACTTGCCTTTCCTTTCTGTTGATTATTCATACTTCTCATTATACTTGACACCCTTTGTTGCTCGTGCAGGGAGCGTCAGGTTCCCAGAGTGCCAGGCGTTCAGCGCCTCGAGTTACTTCAGTAGCTCCAGTTCCAAGCCGAGTCCTTCGTTCCACTGTAGTCCAAGAGAGGCGGAGGGAGAGTGCACAGAGAGAGGAGTCTGCAGAGAGCAGTAGTACTGAGAGCCATCCTCCCACACCGGAGGAGTACAGACACCGAGGATATGAGCCACCGAAGCGTCCGCGTACCTGAGACCGTTGTTAGTAGTGGGGCCTGCGTGCCTTGTTTTTATTTGGGCACCTGTTTAGCCCTTCTGTAGAGATGGCATGTGAGCCATGGTAGTAGACTTAGCATTGGGCCTGTTTGCCCTTGGACATGATTATGCTTATGATGTGGATATTTTCAGTTTGATTTTATAAAAACTTGCACCTTGTCATGCTGTTAATCATATTGGTAATGAATTTGGAGAATCAAATTTCGCGCGTGAATACTTTAGTCGAAACAACTGAATTGAGAATAATGGATTTGTGTTGGGAAACTGAATTGTATTTATGATTATGACTCACATGACTCGATAAAACAAACGAGCTTTAGATTTGTATGTAAAAATGGAATAGAACTTGACATGTGCACGTGCCGGAGTTGTGGCCCTCTAAACGCTTGATGAATAGCCTCCTTACAAACCCTAAATGTACAATGTGACATGCATGGGCCAATCGATCTTCCCATATCACCAAGTGTAACTTGCCAATATTTCCATTCTTGATGTATCCCCGCTTTTAAGGTGTCCAATCATCAAAATTTTGATTGAGAATGTCAACCAAACCTTCCATTAAGCCATATGTACGTGTTACGGCTTGTTTGCATAGGCCATGTGTCCAAAAGAAGCATGGAATGAGTTCTAAATGTTCAAAACTCAATTTTACTGAAACTGTCAAAACTGTGTCGTGCGGCACTCTTATTGTGTCGTGCGGCACTCGCCTAGCAGTGCCAAAATTTTTGTGTAACTTGCAGCCGATTTCTGGCCTTTCCTTTTGGCTTTTGATCATTCCAATACACGTCCTAGGGTCTTGAAGGGCCACTATGAGGCACCTTTTGAGAAGCTTTCTGAATTTAGCATGGTCCTTTACGGTTTTCGAGTTGGCAAGTTCTTCGAGACGGCCGTTCTTCGGGACTTTAAACTTTGTCTTGTTTTTCATGCATGGCAGCTATAAATACCATTCATTCCATTCCTAATTTGCATCTTAAATTCATAACCTGCTTCTTTGTTCAACTCTTCTCACAATGGCAGTGAGTTTCTCAGCTCTAATGCGCCCTTGGCTCGATGATCTTGACGGCTTGGATTGGCTCAACTTCCAGGGCCATAGGCTGACTTCCCTTCGCTCCATACGTCCCGAGTTGTTACAGGGAATTGCACAATCCAGGCGCCTGGATATCAGTCCAGGTTGAGTGTAGTTTAAGTTTGTTAGTGGGCGGGAATGATATCTTGGGGGATTTTCTTGCAGAGATCAGTTGAAGGGAGGTGAGAGGGAGATCATTACATCTAGCCATTACCCCTAAGTGACCCCTCAACCTTTCTAAGGGTTCAAATGGCCCACTTTGAACCCTTGTTTGCCTATAAAAGCCACCCCTCTCCTTCATTTTCAAGGGGTTGGAAAATCTGATCACTCTCTTGCTGTTACTCTGCCAAAATAACTTCAGAAGTTTCAGTTTCATCCATCATCTCTCAAACCCAACCCATTTCAACCCCAAAAATCACCTCTTTGTTCCATTAATCCATCATCCACTCATCCCCATCAACCAAATTCCATCAAAGTATCCACAAACTACCCTTTGTAGCTCTGAAAACTCAAAAACCAGAAGCTACATTCTTATAAAACCCACTCAAAAAACCATTTCAAGTCTTTTTTATCACACCAAAAAGGTAGTTTTTCTACCAATGTGCTCAAGTAGGCCCTGAGGGGGACTCAATCAAGCTCTCATTGGTCTTCTATACCAGTAGAGGGTTTGAGAGAGGATTGAAAATCATCAAGAGAAAAACCTGTTTTGTGCATTCAGTGCTCAATCCAGGCGCCTAGATCATTACCTTCCAGGCGCCCGCATTGAGTCCAGGCGCCTGGATTCACCCCATGCAGGCGCCTGGACCCCGTTTTCCCTTATCACATTTTCTGCTTTCTTTTGCATCTTGATCAATTTTTGGTACATCACTTGCATGCATTGATTCATGGTTCTTTACATTTCATGTCCTGATCCTTATTACAATGGTCATTTAAAGTGTTTTAAGGTTATAATCATGCTTTAAAAAGAGATTACATAAGTAAGAAGCATTCATATGAGTTTGTGTACCATTTATAGGTTCTGATCATTCAGTTTTGAAGGTTTCAAGATGAGATTTTCCATTTTACTTAGGCATATTCTCATTGTAGATGCTTAAAATGCACATTATCAGTACATCATCATTGCATTTTAGTATCATTATGTTGTATTGAAGTTAAATTTGAAGTTTCATGCCTATTACTGTGCTGTCACACATCTTCTAGAATGCATGTGAGTTAATCAAAGCATTGCATTTGGTGATTCCTGTGAGAAATGTTGTTCTGAGTTTTCTGTCTGGAAGGCAATCCAAGCGCCTGGATTGACTCTTTCCAGGCACCTGGATCTGCCTAATCCAGGCGCCCAGATTGCAACCCAGGTGTGATGTGTTTAGTATTTGTGATCAGTTTCTGAGATATCCTAAGGCAGTTTGGGGGCATTTTAGTGTAATTTTAGCATCTTTTGTACATAAATCATCCACTCATAGCAATTTGCACAAGCATTCACCCATATCTCATTAATCTTGTTGATGTATTTGTCGTGCTTTCACATGGATTGGTGTTTGAAGTCCGTTTAAACAATATTTTCAAAATCTTTTCAAACATTTACTAGAGACCGGTGATCATACCGGGCGTGAGGGGTGCTTTAAATTCCTTTCCCTCACGTAACCTAGCTCCCGGACCCGAGAAATCTCAATTTAAGAGGCCAGTAAAACATTTTCCATTTCAAGGGCAAAAGAGTCATTTTTCAAATGGTTTCTCAGGTATAGTCCTAAAATCCGGGTGGCGACTCCATTTAACCAATCAAATCATTTTCCAAATCGAAATCGTTTTCGTGGATACGTTGCCGCAGGGGTGTTCACACCGAGTTCATGAAACGCAAGGGTTTGTTATGAGGGACTTCAGGGAAGTTTTTGATGATGTGGGAGGTTGGGCTCAGGTTCTCTCTCGGCTCACGGAGGAGGTGATTTCTTGGTGTTTGACTTGGCTTGATTTTCCTGACATGGCTATTAGCAACATGGGGCGTCATCGAATAGTTTTGGCCGGTTTGACCCGATGGACTTTCTATATCCCAAACAGGATCTTCCGTCAACTTGGTGCTCGTCAAGTACTGCCACCTGCGGGTCCCGAGGACTTTGTCATGCCAAATTTTAATGTTGCCACATTCAGAGCTTATCAGAACAATTGGAGGGAGCGCGTGACCATTCCAAGAGATCCATATCCCAGTGTACTCCTTCCGGCACGTTACAAGAGATGGTTGACAAGAGACATCGAAGCAAGAGCAAACGGAAACTATGACAGACTTTAGACTCAATCTTACTGTGCTTGAAATAAGTTGTGTACCCAATGTCATGTATGTTGTTGTTGTTTGTTTCTTTTGAAAGTTTTATGCTCAGCCATGTAATCGAAAAAGTTCGTTCGAATAAAATTTGAGTTTTGATAATTTTCCATTCTTGATTCTTACCGGCTCTATCTGTGAAACCTGAAATGTGCATAATGACTTGCAATCAACTCAAAAGATTGTGACCGAACCTCAGGATGAGGCTGCCTATGTATCCCTTGTAAAAAGGTCATGACGTAGTTCAGGACTACAAACGTTTAGTTAGGGTTCACTTGGGTATTTACACTCTCCTTTTGTGCTCTGAATTTTGCCTAGTACCACCCTTTCGGGTTTTCGGTCTAGTGAGCTTCGATTTATTTAGCCTTATCTTTTGCCTAGGCCGCCCTTTCGGGTTTTCAACCTAGCAGGCTTTTGCTCTAATTTTTGCCTGGAACTGCCCGCCCTTGCGGTTTTCAGCCCAGCGAGCTTCTCTCAGGGGTAATATCTCTTGAGTTGATCCAAGTTGACCAGGGTAGAAAATTCGTTGCCGTCTAGATCAATGAGTTGTGTTGCACCTCCGGATAAGATCTTCTTGATAATATAAGGCCCGGCCCATTTCGATCGAAACTTCCCACGCGGATCGAAAACTGGAGCTCGAATTTCTTTCCAAACCATGTCGCCTTCCTGTAGATCCCTGGATTTCACCTTCTTGTTAAAAGCACGGGCTATTCAGCGTTGATATCCTTGGACGTGATATAAGGCCTTAAGCCGTCTTTCATCGAATAACATGAGCTCCTCGAACCTTGCGTTTTGCCATTCTGCTTCATCAATTCCTGATTTTGCCATGATCCTCAAAGACGGGATTTCGAGTTCGATGGGAAGAACGGCTTCCATACCGTAAACCAAAGAATAGGGCGTTGCTCCCGTCGGAGTTCGGATAGATGTCCGGTATCCCCACAATGCTAAAGGTAGCTGTTCGTGCCAATCCCGTGCAGACTCAATGGTTTTCTCCAGTATAGACTTGATGGTTTTGTTGGCCGCTTCTATAGCTCCATTGGTTTGTGGTCGGTAGACAATAGATTTGTGAACTTGAATCCCGAATTCTTCAAGAGTTTCCGCTGCTCTTCCCTTGAAATGAACCCTGTTATCTGATACGAAAGCCTGAGGGACCCCATATCTGTAGATAATGTTCTGCTTGATGTAGGAAGCAGCTTCAACCCATTTGGTGAAGTAATCAATTGCGACCAAAATGAACTTGTGTCCGTTTGATGCCGCTGGTGTGATTTTGTCGATAACATCTATGCCCCAGACGGCAAAGGGCCAAGGCGAAGTCATGGAATGTAATTCTGATGGTGGGACATGCATGAGATTGGCGTGAATCTGACATTTGTGACATCGCTTCACGTATTTGACACATTCAGTCTCCATGGTTGACCAATAATAACCCTGCCTTAAGATTTTCTTAGCGAGCATCATGCCATTCATGTGAGGGCCGCAAACTCCTTTATGTATTTCTTCCATGATCCGGCTGGCTTCTTCTTCGTGCACACATAGTTTGTGCATTCCACAATGAGATCTCCGATATAGCTTTCCTCCACAAATGATGTACTGAGATGCCAATCTCCGGAGAGCAACCTGATCCTTCTTATCGGTCCTTGTCGGATACTCGCCTTTCTCAATGAAGTTCCAAATGTCGTGATACCAAGGCAAGCCATCGCCCGGCTCGTCAATGGCCATGACATACTCATAGACAGGTTTGTCTCGTTGCTCATTCACAATTGGCCTAAGTTTGACTTCGTTTGGTATTTCAACCATGGACGCCAACGTTGCAAGAGCATCGGCGAACCGATTCTTCAATCCTGGCACATGTGTGAAAGTGACCATCTGAAATTGTGGGATCAAATCATCCAAGTCTTGATGATAAAGTTTCAACTTGTCTTCCCTGACTTTCCAGTCACTGTTTGCTTGTGACACCACTAAGTTCGAGTCTCCGACTACTTCCAGTCTTTCGACTCCAATTTCCAAGGCAGCTTCCATCCCTACAATCCAGGCTTCATATTCTGATTGGGTATTGGTGACTTCGAAGTTTAGCTTAAAAGCAAGAGGAATGTGTGATCCCTCTGGGGAAATTAACAGTACCCCAATTCCAAATCCTTTCTGATTGGCTGCCCCATCAAAATACAGTATCCATACATCATTGGTGGCTGTCATCACATTTTCATCTGGGAATTCAAACTCCACATCCTCTGGACCTTCCACAGGGTGATCGGCAATAAACTTGGCGACAGCTCTTCCTTTTACCGACTTTCGGGTAACATACTTGATATCGAATTCTGCTAGCAAAAGCAACCACATGGCTATCTTACCTGTAAGTGTAGGTTTCTCAAATAGGTATTTGAGAAGGTCCATTCGAGAGATTAACATTACAGAATAAGCCAACATATAGTGCCTTAACTTCTTGGAAGCCCAGACCAAAGCCCAACAAGTCTTCTGTAGAGAAGTATACCGTTCTTCGCATCCAACCATCTTCTTGCTTATGTAGTAAACAGCTTTCTCAGATCCGCCTTCTCCTTCTTGTGCTAGCGTGCATCCCATTGTTGATGGAGTTACTGACAAATACAGAATCAGAGGCCGATCTATCATCTGTGACGCTTTTCCCCTCCATATTTTGATAAAGTCAGCAAAGGATTCGCTTGCTCCCATCTTGGTTGCGTCCAGTTCTCGAATGGTCATCTCAAGTTGAATGTTGTAATTGTACTGAGCCATGAAGGCTGCCCCAATATCCTCTCAACTTCCTTTCTTTGAAATGTCTAAATTCAGAAACCAACGTAGTGCCGACCCCGTCAAAGTCTGTTGAAACATCTGACCCATGGCATTCTTCTCAATGTTGTACATGGACAGCGTGCCCACATATGTTTGTAGATGAGCTTTCGAATCTCCACTTCCATCAAATTTTTCCCAGGCTATAGGCTTGAATCCTTCTGGGAGTTTGGCGCCGGGAAATAGACACAACTTGTCCATGCCAACACCCGTGGCGGCTACTTTCTTTTGTTTATGGACTGATTCTTCGAGTTTAGCGACTTTTGCCATCATTGCTTCCAAATTCGGATTCTCTTGTGGAGGTGGATTTGGTGGTGGTTGTTCCCCTAGACCTCCTGGCGGCTTGTCCTGAAGGGTCAATCATTGTATCAGAAGTAGTAATTCATCCATTTGGCTATCGTTGTGTTCCCGCTGTTCTTCTAAGGCTAGCTTGAGAGCCTCGATCTCGTTCTTGTTTGACATATCTGCAGGGTCTGCTGAATCTAACTGTATCGTTTTTTACTCAATTCGAATTAATCGCTGTTTGGGGGTTCTAGTCCAACTGGGTACAGTTTTCTTCTCGTTCTTACCAATGATTGAAACTGATAGCGAAAACAAAATGAATTTAGTGACTGGTGTGAAAAATGCTATTTGCATATTTTTTTTGAAAGAAGGGTTCATATACAGATGAAAGAATGATGCATGATATGCAATGCAATATTTACAGAAACCACAGTTTTGGAAAGGATTGCCCCAATTTTCAGTGCTCTATTGATTGTATCTGAATTCCTATTTTATTTGAATGGTTTTTGCAAAACAAAGGCCGAACCCTTTTCAGGGGTTGCCTACGTATCCCCATTTCGGAGGAATCAGGCCGTGACGTAGTTCGGGACTACAACTGGCTCCTCCTTCAAACAACAAGAAATTCAACATAGCTGAAGTACAAACTGACTCAACTGAAGTAAGGAAAAGTACAAACTAACTCGATAAAGCAAAGTAGAGACTCGATAAAGCTCAAACTAACTTGAACTACAAAAGATAGACTTGATAGTCTCAAAAAGGCCCTGTAGGCTAGATCTGTTGACAACTGGCTCGCTGCTGATTCTTGATCTGACTTAATTGTTGGATTTGTTGGGGGAGCACTCTTGACTTGGTTCCTTTTGTTTTGCTTCCTTGCTTGGCTCTGGTTGCTTTGGTGGATCTTCTAGAGCATACATTTTCTTGAGTTGTTGAGGAGACAAACCATCATTCAGAAGGATACAATCTTCATAGCAAGCTTCACAATCACACTCATCCCAGTACTTATGTCATGTCACTGGGTCTTGGAAGTAGTAGACTGGTGTGCCGTCTGGCTGAAAGTATTTGACTGGCGGCATGATGTCTACATCTTCATCATCACTTTCTTGTTCCATTCTGACAGTGATCTTGTCGGGGATATTCTTGGATTCATTATCTTTGGGAAGGTGGAATTCCCAACCTTGACCATCCTTGCTTTCAGAGTCGTGCCATTGGAGGGTTAAGCCCGGTTGTTCAGACATGGCTAGCTGGTGAAGCAACTTTTCAAGGTTGTCTTTGTCTGGAGTTTCATTCCCAATTTCTTCATTTTCCACTTCTTCAAGTATCCACACCGGTGCGCCATGATGGGTGGAAAAGGTGGATTTGAGCTTCTTGCTTCCGGATTGGTTACTCATTTCTGGTTACAGACTCTGGATAAAAGAAAAATAACATTCTAATTATTGGGAGGGAAAGAGCCAATTGTAGCACTTTATTTGAAAAAGGAGTTTGTTTATTCGACAGAGCATTCGATCATTGGGATAATCCTTCTTATTACTGTGGAGGGGATGTGACAACCTAGGGTGAAGAACTATCATGAACATGCGTGCAAAACAACAAACATCAAGTAGTTAACAGGATATATCACATAATCTTAACCTGTGGGTTCCTGTCCTAGGTTGGAAGGTTCTAGGTTATCTGTATGCAAAGGCCGGTTTTGGTTGAAGGGGGTTCTCCAGACTAGAGCCAATATTTGCCTCCCAGTGCCAAGTGTACTGCATGGCAAGGGTCAAGCGGCAAGCTAACTCATCACGGTCCAAGGTTGCTGAGCATCCGGGGATGTCCTAACACCAGTGAACTGGGTAGGGTAACCAAGACGCAGCAGCGGGGTTTATCCAACATCGATGCAAGTGATGCAAAAAGTTCAGCAATAAAACTGTTTTCAAAAATCCCACAAATATTTTTCAAGTTTGGCTCTCGAAATTAATCTATTCTTTGGTATTTTTACACAGACAAACAACCAAAAAGCTCCAGTCAGGATGGTCGGGCGAGGCCCTGTTAGTCCGCCATTCCTTCCTTGCGATAGTGCTAGGCATTTTCGTTTTGACAAGCTTTCGGGAAGTTCATAAATATAAAAATACCAAATTAGAGATGAATTTGTGATTCCTCAGCAGAGTCGCCATTTTGTGGACGATCGACCTCCCACGCCGTTTTTTTTGTTTTGAAAATAGAGTCGCCACCCGGGTTTTTGGAAGATGGTTTAGGACCCGAGAAACCGATTCGTTTTGGATTCGGGAGCCAGGTTACGAACGGGGAAGGGTTTTAATGCACCCCGCTCGCCCGATTAAAAATCGGTCTTTACTAAACATTTGTGGGATTTTTAGGAAATATTTTGATGCCGAACTTCATTCAAGTGAACAATTTACAAAGCAGACGATAATAATGAAAACAAGTAAACAATAATGCTAATTATAACAACAAACAAGTTGATCAATCAAAGGTTCAAACTGCTGTACGGAAGAATTAATTCAAAGTTTCAAACACATGCAGCTCGTGCGCGTACACACACATATTTATACTTTACACTCGTGTTAGGCCACGTGCTATGCACATAACCATGTGTTCATTGTTGTCGAGATGAGTTGCTTAATTATTATTTTTTTTGATATACATTACATTCCTTTTTTGAACCGTGATTGTGAGACCAAACCAAATGGTAGTTCTTGGTGCAAGTGTGCGCATTTTTTTTTTTTTTTGATCGGCAATAAATTTATTTGTGAAACTTGACAAGGGTACATCCAATCGGGAGAGAGGGTACTCCAACTAAGGTTGAAGAAATTAAAAACATCCAATGGGAAAAAGCCCAAAACAACACTTGAGGACAAAGCCCATAAACACATAATGGCCTTAGCCTAGAATAACAACAGTGAATCCCAAACATCAAAGGCATACCAAATTCAAACTCATTTGTCTTTATATTCATATTACCCTTCACCTACTGGGCGGAAGTCAGCAAATAATAGCAAAGACCCGATAGATGTTACTAACTTGGTATCTGTACTGCATTGAATTTTCTCTCTATTTTCACATGCCAGGATCTTAACAGCAGGCCCATTACTCTGCCTTCATTTTCTCATAAGCCCAGAAATCCAAACCCATTAAACTGTTTAATATGAATCCAAACCACGCAGGTCGCACTGTGCACATAATCTGTATGCTTGTTAAATCCTAGTATCATAGGTCCATTGAAATGGACTGAAACCAGCTGTGTGTGTGTGTGTATGTGAGAGAGAGAGAGAGAGAGAGAGAGAGAGAGAAAGAGAGGGAGGGAGGGAGAGAGAGAGAGATCGACCTGCGTGGAGTTTTTTAGCCTTTGAAGCCGGTACCGGTCGTCTGTTTCAGAGGGCTTTTGGCAGTGGCGGCGGTCGCCGGAGGTGGAGAGGGAGGCCGGAGATCTGGATTGCCGGTGGGGTCGCCGGTGGTGGTGTGTGTGGGGGGTGGCGCCCTCTCTCTCTCTCTCTCTGTGGCAGAACGAAATGGGGCGGGGGAGGGAGGCGAACTGGGTTTAAAAAAAAATTCAGATTTTTTTTTTTTTGTTGGGTTAAATGATGGGACCCAGGGTGGGTCCCACTGACACGTCAGCTGTTGGAGCTGATTTGGAACCAAATGTTGTAAACGTATCATTTTTGGGGGGGGAAATCACGATTGGTGTACTTGAAAACACTAAATTTAAGCATCCATTAAAGGGAGTATAAAATGACAAATTCGTTTTCCAAACATAATCAGTCAAAAGCAACAAAAAAAAAAAAAATCATTCCTTAAAGCATAATTTCCTTTTGTTTCGGCATAATCGATCATTCCTTAAAGCATAATCATTCCTTAAAACAAATTCGTTTTTCCTTCTTGTTTTGGTATGCACGATTGGTTTTCCAAACATAATTTTCTTTTCCTTATAGTCTTGACATCATAATAGCATTCATTTTAGGAAAATTATATTATATACCCAGTCAAATGATTTGTTTAAAATTATAAAACTAAAAATGTAAATAATTAAAGGACACGTGTCGCGCTCACGGCTGTTCAAGTCATTCTGCAATACTAATATAGATATAGATAAGTGTAATTATTGTTCGGAAAAAAAGAGGGTGTAATTTGCGAGAATAACCCTTGAATTCCACACATCAAACAAATACACGCCTAAAATATTCACAATACATGCATCCACTTAAAAATTGACTTAAGACAAATGAAACAACCAAGTCGATCACATTTGTCAGTGTTGCGTCATTTTTTTTGAATTATTGGTTTGGCTCGACAAGAGTAATCTAAAATGTAAAAAATTATAAACCAAAGATTTTTTAGAATAAAGAAAAAAGTAATAAAAAAAATCTGTCTGTGTTGATTATTTTTTATCTTTCACCAACTTTTTAAAAAATTTGATCACAATTTTTTACTTTTAAAATTTTTCTCATCAAGATGAACCAATAACCACAAATAAAACGAGTAAAAATATATTACAAATATAAAAAATGAAGAACGGAAAAGATAATTCAAATTGATTATTTATGCCAAAACGGTTACTACACCCATATCAGTGTTAAAAGGGATGAACGAAATAACCATCAAACTGTGAATTCAGTCTAAATTAATCCAACTGAATGATTTAGTTCGATTTCTTAGTAATGTAAGTTGGTCCCAGTTTTGAATACACTGAATAAGCATTTTTTCTATAATCATTTAATTTTATAATAAAATGTTCTATTCTGCTACCCTATTCTTTCACTTCCAAAATTAGTTCCATGAACTTTTATATATGATAACTATTATCTTATTCCTATAATTACAATACACTAAATATACACAGTTTGAGCTTAGTTAATTGATTTTTTTATTTTTTTGGCTCGATAACTAATTTCGTAAACTGACACTCCTTCATGTACTAGTTAGTGACTCTTCGATTTTAGTAGTTCCAGTGAATTTTATCGAACTAGGTTTAATATAAATTTTGGTTCAACTTATGTATGCACTTCTTAAGACTTTGAATTAAATAGTTTATGAAACTCAATTTCAAACAAATCGTGGTTCAAAATCGAAATCAAACTGTGTTTAAAGGGTTTGAATTGGTTTTGTTAGGTGAATTTTTCGGATTTATTTAGTTCTCCAATTACATACTAAAAAATCCGTAGTGTTTTTAATGGGTTTTGTTCTAGATTTTTTGCACACTAAAATTCCAAAATTATTTGGAGGAAAAAAACTATTACAAAGTTTAAACCGAAGTCCAAAATTGATCAAAACTCACTATACCCCATTTTTTTGAAAGAGAATAAATCCCCTAAAGTGAAACCCCCAAAATTAAACCACACACTTAACTCTCTAAATTGACGTGGACCGGAATATTTAAAAATAATTTGTAAAAACTATTTTTTTTTATTTCCCCGGATTCTCCAATTACATACTAAAAAATCCGCAGTGGCTTAATTATTCAAACCAGACCAATCCAGCCACTTACTGTTCCATACGGGGAGGTAATTAGCAAAAAAAAATGTCCTCTCATACAACGCTCAGGACACCCACCAAACCCTGGTCTCTCTCTCTATCCCGCACAATAAGCGCGTAATTATTCCCGTAACCCATGGGGAAAAAGGTAAAATGGAGCTGGACCACCGTCCTCGTCGGAGCGGCGTCAGCCGCCGCCGCAGCGGCGATAATCTCGACCAAGCCAAGAGACCCAACTTTCCACCTAGTATCAATCCGTCTCAACTCCCTCAAACTAAACATCCCCGTCATCGACGCCGACCTAATCCTGACCGTCCACGTCACCAACCCCAACATCGTCCCCGTCCACTACTCCTCCACCGAGATGTCCATCTTCTACTCCGGCTCCCTCCTCGGCTCCGCCCACATAGACGCCGGCTTCCAGCCGCCCAAATCCTGCCGGCTACTCAGGCTCCCGGCGCGGCTCAGCGGGCTGGAGCTGGCCCACCACGCCGTGAAGTTTGTCGCCGATCTTAGGCGGCGGGAGATGGTTCTGGATGCGGCTGTGGATATTGAGGGGGCGGCGAAGGTGATGTGGTGGGACCACAAGTTTAAGGTTCACGTGGATAGTCACGTGGTCGTTGATCCTGTGTTTCTCGATGTTATTGATCAGGAAAATAAGGCAGAGATGGAAGTTCTCGTGGCTTAAAAATGCATTGGAGTATAATTTTTATGTATCGTTATGAATTGACATTAGTCATCTTTTCTGATTGAACTTCAAACTAAACCTTGTTTATGCACGAGCAGTGTTCGATGAAATGTGTCAGTGGAACTTTTGTTGTTCATTTCATTTTGCATTTAAGGATTTCAACACGAAAATGGACGACACGTAGAGGAAATACCGGTAACTAATGTAAAAATCTCTGGTATGACTAAAATTCAAAAACTGATCTTGCCATTTTCTTTCAGTATAATGTCGAACACTAAATTGTGGTTGATGTATTGAGGGAGTGGGGGAGAGATTTATGATAGGGAATAGGGTGAGCATGGATTGGATCGGTACAGTTTTATAGTAAATGAAGAGCAGAATAACCACCTATCAACAGAGATAAATTTGGACAACTAAATCCACCCATAAACTTCATATAACCGGAATATTAAAATATGGGCTCGTTTTCGATCTTGAACCAGTAAATTGAGATTTTATCTTTATAAACTATTTAAAGTATTTACAATGGCTTAAAGCTAAGTTTTTCTATTTGTCTAAGGCATCACTCTCTTTACTCAGGATAATCTCTTTACTCGTCACACACGGCATCGGATTTTGTTAATTGTCCCTTATTTTATAACTAATCGGGGACGCTGTCCTTCATAGGGAGGACGCTGGTCACCGATCCAAATGCGAAATCGATAAGGGATTTGCTTTGTTGTCCTCTATTTTATAACTAATCGTTTTGAAATGAAATGGACTATCATTTTTTGTTAAGATTTTTTATGAAAGTAATATGTTTGAAGGCTCCATTTAAAAAGACAAAGTCTCATAAATCTCGGAAGCATTGTACAGTGCACTTCCGTGCATTTTCCCTCCTCCCTTAGATCTCCCCGACAAAGTGTCTTTCCTCCCATCAACTTCTTTTCACGTGTGATACTCTAGATTTGCTTTGGTCCTTCCTTAGTCTCCCGTGAAGTTGAGACCTGCCCACATGGGTCCCCAAATGATAGCTTTTTTTATTATGGCTATGAATATTGAGTATTTATGCTCTCAAATGTTTGAAATGACTATTTTACGAAGATTTTTTTTTTTTTTATTAGTATTTTTTACTGTTTAAAGTATATTGAGATTTGAAGGCTCCATTTAAAAAATTCGCTTTAAGTCTCATAAATCTCAGAGCCGACCTTGTAGCTACAGGTTAAGCCTCCTCTCCTCCGTTTTTTTCCCTCCTCCCTTAGATCTCCCCCGACAGTGTGTTCTTTCCCTCCCATCGACTTCTTTTTCACGCGTTGCTGTCTTGATACTCTGGATTTGGCTTTGGTCCCTTCTGGTAGTCTCCGGAGGAGAAGTTGATCTGCCCACATGGGTTCAAACTGGCGGGGTGGAGATGTAGCGTGGTAGTCCGGTGAAAAGCGGCTGTCGATATGACAAATAATAGGTGAGGTTGAAAGATTGAGATTTTTTCTTTTAGTCTGTTGTTCTTTTTGTGTTCTCTATCCCGGCTGGGTCTCCCCCAGTCCGGTGGTTCCTAGTCCAGGTAAAACTGCCCCCCAGATCTGGTGGATTGTGGTGGTGGGTAAATAACTTTCTTAGGTGTTTTGTGTTTTTGGGGACTTCGTTGGTTTGGTTCAAGATTTCAGCTAGGTTGTTATGTTGTATGATTTGAATTGGTTTATCCATAAGGATTCTCTACTACGAGATCTAAGCCGGTCTCTTTGCCAGTACCTAGTGTTGGTCTGCTATGAGATGGAAGTGTTTGTGGCTTAAAAATGCATTGGAGTGTAATTGTATGTATCGTTATGAATTGACATAAGTCATCTTTTCTGATCATTGATTAATGACTTAATGTATCGATTGTTGCTCTGCGTGAGTGCCGAAGGTACTGCAAAATGATTGAACTCCAAACTAAACCTTGTTTATGCACGAGAAGTGTTTGATGAAATGTGTCAGTGGAACTTTTGCTGTTCATTTCATTTTGCATAAGGATTTCAACATGAAAATGGACGACACGTAGAGGAAATACCGGTAACTAATGTAAAATTCTCTGGAATGACTAAAATTCAAAAACTGATCGTGCCAGTATAATGTCGAACACCAAATGATGTATTGAGGGAGTGGGGGAGAGATTTATGAGGGAGATTAGCACTTTAGCAGCCAACCACCAATAGTGATACATGGCATACATATGCACTCCCCCACTCACTCAAGTCCACACCCTCTCTCACATGTGGGGCCCAACACATGTTGGGATATGGACACACCCCATGAGAGGAATTAGATGGAGATCTGAAAGTGTATATATCATTTTGTTTCGATTAACATGATTTAAAACCACACTTGTGTATCTCAACGAAGGACTCTGGTGGGTGTTGCACACCCAAGTGTTGTTTGGCCCATGCGCAAGCGCTTGTCGGCGCGCGCCGAGATCACGTTCAGCGATCGATCGTTCACCGGGGATAGCCCTCGTCGAGTACTATAAGTGTACCAAAAATCAACTTGATCGGATATCGTTAAGTACCTAATCGGAACACAAATAGATTGAAAAAATGGGTTTATTGATTTGGATCCGGTGTTTATGTACATTTGTGTTCCATTTCATTTCAATCTATTTGTGTTCCGATTAGGCACTTAACGATATCCGACCAAGTTGAGTTTTAAAACACTTATAGTCCTCAACGAGAGGTATCCTAAGTGAACGTCTCGATTAACATGATTTAAAACCACACTTGTGTATCGGAAAGTGGTCGCACACCCAAAAGTCTTTGTGCGGCGGCCGCCGCGCCACGCGCCATCACGTTCGGCCGCCGTGCGTTCAAAATCTTGTCCAAAAATCAACATCGGATATCGTTAAGTACCTAATCGGAACACAAATAGATTGAAAAAAATGGGTTTATTGATTTGGATCCAGTGTTTATGTACATTTGTGTTCCATTTCATTTCAATCTATTTGTGTTCCGATTAGGCACTCAACGATATCCGACCAAGTTGAGTTTTAAAACACTTATAGTAGCCCCCCAGCTTCCCTCAACGAAAGGGTAAATAATCTATTTGCCCCTTAAACTACTCGAAAAATGTTTATTTCCCCCTTCAACTATCAATTGCATTTACTTGCCCATTTAACTATGTAAAAACTACTTAGTTCATCAATTCCATCCAATTTTAACGTTAGTAGGATGGAAAAACAAAAAAGGAGAGCCAACTGAAGGGTAAAACAAGAATTTCCTCCCAAACCCTAATCAATCAGCAAACCCACTTTACTTTACTCGATCATGGAGAGAGCGAGAGAGAGACGATGACGCCATTGTTGTACTGTTATTGTTGTTAAAGGCTATTGAACAGATTTAAGTGTCAATGCATCACCATGTGCATGCTGACCGTAGTGCTCAAGTTGGGTTTTGAAGTAATCATCATCAGCCTTCTGTGCCGAAGCCGCTGTGTCGGAGTTCGATGAAATAGATTCCGGTTGCGACTTTGAGAAGACGATAAGCTCTCTCTTCTCATTTATATTTGCATTTTTACATTCCATACCTTAAGTTTCAAGACTAGGATAAAAGTCTCAAAACCAAGCAAAGCACGAACTGGTTTTCAGTGGCAAAGAGAAGAGATGCAGAGAAATGGCCTTTCTTTTTTTTTTTTTTACTTTGGCTAATCACAAAGTGAGAACCCAGATGAAGTAATCAATGTAATTAATACTCTTGCCAAGTCAGCTTCCCATGTTATTAATTCTCTATGCCGCTTCAAAGAAAAGGGAAGGCCTTCCTTGGTAACTTCGAAATGAGAGGGAGGGGTACGGGAGAGAGAGAGAGAGAGAGAGAGAGAGAGAGAGAGAGAGAGAAGAGAGAGAGAGAGGAGAAGAGATATAGGAGTAGGTGAATGACCTTAATACCCTCTTTGGTAACTTTGAAATGGATGGAATTGATGGAATGGACAACCTGAATAGTTTTAGTTTTTACATAGTTAAAGGGACAAGTAAATGCAATTGATAGTTAAAGGGGGAAATAAACATTTTTCGAATAGTTTAAGGGGCAAGTAAATTATTTACCCCTCAACGAAATATATAATATAGAGGGAACCAATAATTGAACTAGCTCGAGCAAGTAGCCAGAAAAAATGCAACTGCAGGGGTGCAAATTCTCGGCAAACTGTCCAGAGGCTGTATTAATTAATCTTTCTAGTCTACTTTAAATATACTCCAGAAGTTTATGTAATGTCTTTTTTTGAGAAAAAAAAAAAAAAAAAAAAAAAAAAAGAAAGAGTTATATGATGTTCGCAAAGAGGCTTCACCAGAAATAAAGGGCTGAGCATGGATTGGATCGGTCTAGTTTTATAAATTTGGACAACTAAATCCACCCATAAACTTCATATAACCGAACTATTAAAATACGGCTCGATTTCGATTTTGAACCATTAAATTGAGATTTCATATTTATAAACTATTTAAAGTATTTACAATTGCTTAAAGCTAAGTTTTTCTAATTGTCTAAGGTATCACTCTCTTTACTCAGGATATTACTCTTTACTCGTCACACACGGCATCGATCGGATTCTTGTTAATGGTGTCCCTATAGGGAGGACGCTGGTCATGTCCTTCATAGCAGCCACCGATCCAATCGATAAGGGATTTGCTTTGTTGTCATCCATTTTATAAATAATCGTTTTGCGAACCGGACTATCATTTTAAGACAATGAGAGTAATATGTTTGCGGACAAGGGGTCCCTACTATGTACTAAGTGCATGGCACCGTCCGTTGCGAACGGTGTCATGCACCTAGTGCACAGCAGAGTCCCCAAATCCATATGCTTACAGTTAAAAATGCGAAAATAGATCTTTAAATGATAGCTTTTTTTTTTTTGTTATGGCTATGAATATTGAGTATTTATGCTCTCAAATGTTTGAAATGACATTTTTATGAAGATCTTTTTTTGTTATTAACTAGTATTTTTTACTGTTTAAAGTATATTTGAAGGCTCAATTTAAAAAGTTCACTTTAAGCCTCATAAATCTCAGAGCCGACCTTGTAGCTACAGGTTAAGCCTCCTCTCCTCCTTTCTTCCCCTCCTCCCTCAGATCTCCCCCGATGGTGTGTTCTTTCCCTCCCATCGGCCTCTTTTTCACATGTTGCTGTCTTGATACTATTTGGCTTTGGTCACTTATGGCAGTCTCCAGCGAAGGAGTTGATTTGGCTACATGGGTTCAGATTGGCGGGGTGGAGATGCAACGTGGTAGTCCTATGAAGTGCGGCCGGCAGTGTGGCAAATAATAGGTGAGGTTGAAAGATTGAGATTTTTTCTTTTAGTCTGTCATTTTTTTGTGTTCTATACCCCAGCTGGGTCTCCCTAGTCTGGTGGTTTCTAGTCCCAGTAAAACTGGCTCCCTAGATTCGGTAGGTTGTAGTGGTAGGTAAATAACTTTTTTGAGGTGTTTTGTGTTTATGGGGAACTCGGTGGTATGGTTCCAGATTTCAACTAGGCTGTTATGTTGTATGATTTGAACTGATTTATCCATTAGGATTCTCTACAACTAGATCTGGGCCTCTCTTTGTCGGCAAAAACTTATATTAAAGCTAAGTTTTCCTAATTGTCTAAACAGGCTAGAAAGATCAAATATGCAGATTTTTACCTCTAAGTCTAGAAAAAAGGCATCTAATTACCATTAAGGTAAGTCACTCTTTTTTGGGGTTTAGGCACTTAGGGTATCATACGGTTTCATAGGGTTTTACAAGTTTTGGCACTTTCATATCGTTTTGAGGGTACCTTAGGGTTCAGGTTTAACCACTTTCATAGGGTACCCTAAGGTTTACGTTTAGGGTACACTTTCCTATTATAGGGTTTTAGTGGTTTAGACACTTTCATAGGGTACCCTAGGGTTTAGGTTTTAGGGTGCACTTTCCTATTATAGGGTTTTAGTGTTTAGGCACTTTCATAAAGTACCCTAGGGTTTAAGTTTTGGTACTTCCATAGGGTACCCTAGGATTTAGGCACTTTCATACGATTTGGGGAGTTGGGGGAGAGAGAGAGAGAGAGAGAGAGAGAGAGAGAGAACAAACAATGGAAAAGCTTACGTTCAAACAACGGAAAGTAATTACCTGGGCGGTACCAAACACGAAGTTTTAAGTACTTTCTAACGAGATAGGATGGTCCATCCAAGTATCCAACACCACCCTATCTGACCCGACATCCCAAAACCCACAATCTTAACTCCCAAACCAAATCCCCATCCATTTTCTGAAATTACAGCCACTCCTCAAGGTTTTCAAGGGTTTCGACCAATGTCGGGTTCCTCAAGGTATTTCTCTCTCCCTCTATCTCAGTTCATCACTCATACACAGATAATTTCAGATCCACCCCTCCATTTGTTTTTGCACCGCCTGGTGGTTACTGTGCGTTTTCAGTCTGTTTGCTGGGTTGCGACTATCAAGAATTCGATTGTGTCTCCGGACTGTATCTTCCTCTGCTTGTTTTGTCTAGGTGTTGTGTATTTGACTCAGAGAAGTTTTTATGGGGTTTCGGTGGGTTTCTGCACGCCAGGTGTTTGTGAAAATTCCACCAAGAAATTTGTCACTACAACTTAGCTTCAGTTTCTGGTTTTTCATTAGACACCCTTTTAGATTTAGAATTGGGTATTTTCGCACCAGTATTTGGCACTATCCTTTGCTTTTCTTTGGATGTGGTGGATTCAAACTTTTTGAGTGGATTCAATCTTTTTTGAGAGTTTATGTGTAAGGACAGAAGGATTGACATTGATTATGGTGACTGGGTCCCAGTGTTGGGTAACAGAGGTGCCAGGACACAGAGAGAGAAGGAGTTGCATGAGGGAGGCATTGATAGAGTTAAGCCTTCCAATACTCTTTCAAGGCAGCCTTCAAGCACAGACCGTGCGTTGGTTTCTCTGTTTGTGGACAACCTGCCAGAGGACACAACCCAATCCTGGCTTAAAAAGCTTTTTAACAATTATGGGGTGGTTAAAGAGGTGTTTGTACCGGCCAAGAGGAGCAAAGCTACGGGTAGAAGATTTGCTTTTGTGAGATATGATTGTGATATCTCTGCAGATGTAGCCATTGCCAATGCTCATGACATGTGGATTGAAGAATGCAAACTCTTTGTTAAAAGAGCAAGTTTTGGGCAAGGGGAGAAACATGAACCTCATAACCAAAAGATGCATTTACACAGGGATCTTATGAAGATCAATTCTCATCTCTTGGATTCCAGTCCAACTGGGAAAAGGACTAAGGAGGATCAGCCCATTATGTCTATGCCTCATGGGAAGTCTTATGTAAATGTTGTCATAGGAGTGACTGAAGCAAAGGGCTTGGTTAAGGAGAATGCTATCACTCTTAGGATGCAAGAAGAGGAGACCGCTTGGCTGTCTACAAGTGTTGTTGCAAAGTCTCACTTAGATGTGGCGATGGATGATCTGGCTAAGAACCTCAACTTGGAATTGATGCTCAAAGTCCAGGTTCGATCTTTGGGCAGAAGGAATTTTTTGCTCACTTTTCCTACCACTGAAGACAAGAACAAGATGATTCAGGATAATACTTTTGGCAGATGGTTCTCGTCTTTACAACCATGGACTGGGGAGGCGGCAGGGGTGGAAAGATTTGCATGGCTTAGTTGCTTTGGTGTTCCTCTTAATGCATGGGGTCAAAATTTATTCAAAAGTATTGGAAACATCCGGGGGTCGTTCATTAGGACAGATACTAATACATCAAAGCTTTCTTTTTTTGACAAAGGAAGAATCCTGATTGCCATGGAAGCTAAATCCAAAATTGATTCTTGGATCAATGTAGATATTAAAGGAGTTTGCTACCCGATCAAGGTGATTGAAGAGGATTATTTCATCAGCAGATTACTTAATGAAGATGGTCTCTCGGACTCCAGTTCAGGTGATGACATAGACAAAAAAGATGTTGTAATGGACATTCCCATTCAAAAGACGACAAATGTGGATGATGTGAACACCCCGCGGAGCGCGATGGGTCCACGAAAAATGGTTTTGATTTCTGAAAATGATTTGATTGGTTGAATGGAGTCGCCACCCGGATTTGAGGACCGTACCCGAGAAACCGTTTGAAATGGAAAATGCTTTACCGGTCTCCATAATGAGATTTCTCGGGTCCGGGAGCTAGGTTACGTGAGGGGAAGGAATTTAAAGCACCCATCACGCCCGGCATATTTACCGGTCTCTACTAAATGTTTGAAAAGATTTTGGGAAACATTGTTTAAACGGACTTCCAAGACAGATTTATACGAAAGCACGACAAATACATCAATAAGATTAATGAAATATGGGTGGATGATTTATTATGCAAAAGATGCTAAAATCACACTAAAATGCCCCTAAACTGCCCTAGAATATCTCAGAAACTGATCACAAATGCTCAACACATCACACCTGGACTGCAATCTGGGCGCCTGGATTGTCTTCCAGAAAGAAACTCTACTAATCCATTTCTCACAACAGAGACCAAATGCAAAGTTTTTATCAACTCACATGCACTCTAGAAGATATGTAACAACACAGAAACAAGTTTGAACCTTAAATGTGACTTGAATACAATGAAATGATACTAAAATACAATGACAATGTAATGATAATATGCATTTTAATCATCTATAATGAGAATTTGCCTGAATAACATGGAAAGAATCTCATCTTTATCCTTTAAAATTAGATGATCAGAACCTACAAATAGCATACAAACTCATATGAATGCTTCTTACTTATGTGATCTCTTTTTAAAACATGATTATAACCTTAAAACACATTAAATTATCATCCAAACAAAGATCAGAATGTGAAATGTAAAGAGCCATAGACCAATGCATGCAAGAGGTGTACCAAAATTGATCAAAATATAAAAGAAAACAGAAAATTATGATAAGGGAAATGGGATCCAGGCGCCTGCATGGGATGAATCCAGGCGCCTGGACTCAATGCAGGCGCCTGGAAGGTGATGATCCAGGCACCTGGATTGAGCTCTGATACACAAACTGTTTTCTTCTTCTGATGATTTTCAAACCTCTCTCAAACCCTCCACTGGTATAGAAGACCAGTGAGGACTTGATTGAGTTCCCCTCAGGGCCTACTTGAACATTTTGGTAGGAAAACTACCTTTTTGGCTTGATCAAGAACTTGAAGTGTTTTTTTTTTTTTTTGAGTAGGTTTTGTAAGAATGTAGCTTCTGATTTTGGATTTTTCAGAGCTACAAGGGGTGGTTTGTGGAAGCTTTTGTGGAGTTTGGTTGTTGAGAGTATGTATATGAATGGATTGATGAGGTAAATAGATGATTTTTGAGGTTGAAATGGGTTTTGAGGAGTGATGAAAGGAGCTGTAATTTCTGGAGTAGTTTTGGCAGAGTAACAATAAGGGAATTGATCAGATTTCTAACCCCTGAAAATGGAGGAATGGTGTTGCTTTTATAGGCAAAACAAGGGCTCAAAGTGAGCCACTTGAACCCTTGAAAGGGTGAGGGATCACCTAGGGGGTTATGGCTAGATGCAATGATCTCTCTCACACCCCACTCTAACTGATTCTGCAAGAAAATCCCCAGGATATCGTTCCCTCCCACTAACAAACTTAAACTACACTCAACCTGGACTGATATCCAGGCGCCTGGATTGTGCAATTCCAGGCGCCTGGACCATGGAATCCAGGCGCCTGGACCCCTTCCAGGCGCCTGGATTTGGCCTATCCAGGTGCTTGAAAGGGTAATCAAGGTGCATGTGTTCTAAGGTTTTGGGCCATTCTAGGGGGTTCAAGGGGTATATTGGTAATTTTCTGGGAGATTATTAGTGGGGTTTTTCAAGTCTTTGATCAAACCTTAAGTGTTCTCAAATAAGCATTTTCATCCTCGGGGAAGTTCCGGAACTCCGAGGGTCCGGATTGGGGTGTCTACAGTTGCCCCTCTTTGATGCGACTTGACATCATTGGTTTGATGTGAGTATCGTCAAAGACAAAGACGTCCCCAATCCATTGCCCCAGTATTTCCAAAACACACAAAAATATTGAAAATTCGGTCATGCTCAACGAGCTGCCTACGTACCTTGTATGAAAGGATCAGACCGGCGTAGTTCTTGGGGAAATCTGATATGACATACATCTTTTAAATGGGCAAAGTACCCTCAAGGAAATTTTGAATGAACGGAATGTGTTGAAAATGGTTTAGACGGATTAAAAATCCTCAAAAATGATTTAGACGGATTAAAAATCCTAAAAAATGAGACGGATTAAAAATCCTCAAAATGATTTAAACGGATTAATTATCCTCAAAAATGATTTAGACGGATTAATTATCCTCAAAAATGATTTAGACGGATTAAAAATCCTCAAAATTGATTTAGACGGATTAAAAATCCTCAAAAATGATTTAGACGGATTAATTATCCTCAAAAATGATTTAGATGGATTAAAAATCCTCAAAAATGATTTAGACGGATTAAAAATCCTCAAAAATGATTTAGACGGATTAATTATCCTCAAAAATGATTTAGACGGATTAAAAATCCTCAAAAATGATTTAGACGGATTAATTATCCTAAAAAATGATTTAGAGGAATTAATTATCCTCAAAAATGATTTAGACGGATTAAAAATCCTCAAAAATGATTTAGACGGATTAATTATCCTAAAAAATGATTTAGACGGATTAAAAATCCTCAAAAATGATTTAGACGGATTAAAAATCCTCAAAAATGATTTAGACGGATTAATTATCCTCAAAAATGATTTAGACAGATTAATTATCCTCAAAATTGATTTAGTAAAATCCATTGGCCTGTCGCCACGAATCAAATCCCAGTGTGAAATTCTTAAATAATTTGTTCAGTGGTTCATCACATGCATGCAAATTGTGAGTCAAATAATTACGATTGGATAGCACAGTGTGGCACCTAGATCAGTTTGGGGGCACCCATATCAGCCCAATCCAGGCGCCTGGACTCACTTCGGGCGCCTGGAAACACTCAATCCAGGCGCCTGGATTCACTTCAGGCGCCTGGACTCCCAAAATCGTGAACAGTTGTAACCGTTCGGGTGCTATTACTTTAGTCCAGGTGTGCCCTAAATCAAACATTTCTCTTCTTCTCGGACATAACCCGATTGCCCCTCTCTCCCTTATCTCTCTTAAACTCCCAAAAACCGACCAGTTCACAGCAAATCCTCATCAAAACTTGATTTTTCAAACCAAAATCCTAGATCTATAAGGTTTCGTTCGGTTTTTGTACAAAATACATACCCATGGCAGATTTGAGCGCTCATGATCCTCTCATGGATCCATCCGGTACCGGTAGCGTGGAGGAGAGGGCCGAAGTGGTCCCTCCGGTGGTAGAAACCACCGTGGGTGGTGCGGCGGCGGTGGATAGTGCCGCGAGTGGCGCGGCGACAGCAGAGGATGTCGTGGGTGGGTCCCACGGTGCCAGGGAAGCCATGGCCGGACCCAACGAACTCCAATCGGCCGCCACAGCGGCCGGCAAACATGGAGGGGCACGACCCGAACCCCAATCGGCCCAAACATCCATGGAAACCCCAGATCCAAACCGGGTAAGTGAAATTGTATCTGTTCTGAGTACCTCGAGTAGTTTGGATATTCCTGTCAGTAGTAGTACACTGTTTACTGTTGATGATGTTGTTCTGACGGCTGTGGGTGGTTCGGGTGGCGGTGATGTCGGTGGTAGTGTTGTTGGTGGTGGTGGTGCTGGTGAGGGTAGTTCGGTGAGCAGAGATGCTGCCGGTGGAGATTTAGGTGGTACAGAGCAGGGTAGTGGGGCTATAGGTGGTGTTGATAGAGGTGTTGGTGGTACAGGTGAGCGGGTTCTGAGTTTAGGTGGCCTTGACGTGCTTGTGGGAGATGATGTTACGATGGAGGATCTTGGTACTGACGAGAGAGATGGTGATGACGATGGCTTGGTGAGTGGTGTTGGTGGCGGTGCTAGGGGTGGTAGCGGTGATGGTTCTGCACCTGATATGCCTATAGGTGACTCAGGTGAGGGGACGAGTAGGATAGATAAGGGGAAGGGGATTGCTATGGAGACAGCGGACGATCCTCCAGTGACTGAGGAGACTGCTACTGAGGTGCTGAGGGAGGTTGAGGCTGAGGAGAGAGAGGGGGTGGCGGGCCCGAGAGTGTCGGTGGTGGAGATGGCCCGACGGGCACTGCTGGTGAGGCCGGTCTTTCACGCGGACACCTACGGCGCACCAGTGCACCATATAGTGCCGTCAACGATAGACAGGTATACTTCGCTGCAGGAGAGATACGACGGAGAGGAGGTCCTGCTGGACACCGGGAGGCACCTTTCCCGCGACTGCTTGGAGGTATAGGCTTGGTTTACCGCACTTTTCATTTGTCAAATTCATTATAGATTATGCACTGTGAATTTATGAATTCCATGATCCTTTGGTATTGATGAAATGACTCTCTGTCTCAACAGGTGAACAGGTGCTTGAGTGTGAATGGCTCATCTGGGAGGACCTTATCTCTATTTATAGATCTCCACCACGACGTGAGAGAGTTGGTGGCACTCGCAGGTTTTGAGGACGAAGACGATGCGCGATCACTTTGTGGTGACAGCTTTGGCAGAGAGGTGGAGGGATTCTACGAATACCCTTCACCTGTTGTTTGGAGAGGCGACGATGACGCCACTGGACTTCTCAGCGCTCACAGGCCTGCGAGTTGGAGGGGAACCACTACCCTTTGACTCAGGGATAGCCCAGGACAACGACGCTCTTCGACACTATTTGGGCTGGAAGCCCAATCACGGGGCAGACTCTGCTGGTTACGGTCAGTTTGCTGACCACTGTCTCGGGAGACCCACGTCTCGGCTTGCTACGGAGCAGAAGGCCCGGTGCTACCTGCTTTACATGTTCGGCGCGACTCTGTTCGAGAACCGACGCCACCACGTGCACCTGGGTTACCTAGCGGCACTGATAGACTTCGAGCGGGCTGCTAGGTACGACTGGGGAGGTTGGGCTCTAGCCTCGTGCTATGCTTTTATGGGGTCTGTGTCTCGAGGTGTGGCGGCGAGCATAGGCGGGCTGTGGTCAGTTTGGGATGCTGATTTTCTGCTTGCTTACTCTTTGCATATTTACTGACCATTCTTAAAACTGTTTTGCAGATATGGGCTTACGAGGTGCTGGGACTGATGTCTCCAGAGTCCTCTTACCGGGACCCATGCATGATCCCTCGAGCTCTTCGCTAGGGGCAAGGATACAGAGGAAAGAGCCCCGCACTCGGCCAGTTGGACTTCTTCCGTGGAGAGCTCGACCGTCTTACTTTTGCGGGGGTATATGCCTACTTCAGATCTCATCTCAAAGTTTGTTGTACCCTTATTGCTTTTTATCTCATGAACTTCTTGCTTTCTGTGCAGGTACACTGGCAAGTATGGGATGGGATTCACGACGAGTACCTTATGCCGAGTAGAGAGCTATCACGAGGGAGGGTGCTACTGGAGTGCTCGTATGGCTGGCAGTGGTATCTTGGAGACAGGGTTCTGCGCCAGTCGATACGCGCTCCTACACAGGTGGTACCAGGACCTCTTCCACCACTGGTTCTGAGGACTGAGAGCTACATTTTGGCAGAGATCGAGCGGTACACTATCCTCGATACAGCTTTGGACCAGTACCTCCGGCCGACAGAGGACTACGAGGCGTACATGCGACAGTACGTGGCTGGCCCACTAGACGTGGCGGGGTTCAGAGAGAGAGCTAGGGCTGCACGAGAGGCTGCCGCGGAGGCTCTGGTTGCTAAGCAGGCGGAGAGAGCCAGAGCCGAGGAGCCGGTTGGTGGTGGAGCTGGAGTGAGAGAAGGGGCTGGCCCTTCTATTGTGAGAGAGAGAGGAGGATCTTCTACTGGGGGTGAGGGAGAGAGAGTTGAGAGAGTGAGAGGGTGAGCGAGGACGTGCCGATGGAGGACGTTCCTTTTGAGGGGACTGGTGCTCAGGAGGGGGAGAGAGCGGAGGTACCTGGAGGGAGTGGGCTCGTGCCTATTCTCAGAGAGAGGTGGGGTGGTGCCACAGTGGGGGAGCCTGAGCCTTCTGAGAGGTCAGCCTATGAGGTTATGAGGTTGTGGCAGTTCTCTGCGCAAACGCCTGAGGGAGAGAGGGGGTATGTTGATATTCCCCGACCGGCCGCTGACCTTGCGCTTCCTACTGGCCCGGTATGCAAAGTTTCATTATTCCATCAGCTTTTCTTGATTTCGAGATTTCTTTTACTGAAACTGTTGCCTCTTGTTGCAGTTTTCGCAGGACACCACGCGCTTTTACTTTGAGCAGACTCACAGTCTGCGGACCCTGGTTCGCCAGCTGGTGGCTGGGGCAGACGTGGTGCTCCGACGGCCGGGCGATTCTGCCCCTCCGGTTGGTCCTAGTCCTCCTCTTTCTAGGAGTATCCCGGTATTTCTTTTCGTTTCTTGTATTGAATTCAGACACATGTTTTTATCACAAAACACTGAAATGCTCTATGTCTTGACTTTGCTTGCAGGTGCCCAGGAGGCGTTTGAGAGGCAGTGTCGCGGGCCCTGGATCGACGACTATCTGTCTATTCCGCTCGAAGGAGGTAGACTACGTTGCGATGAGAGAGCCTGAGGAGGGGGGTGCGGACGGGCGGTCTGTTCACCGGAGAGTCGGTGAACCTTCGACTTCAGTTGAGGGGTCGCGCACAGAGACTGTTGCTGATGTGCCTCTTTCACAGGAGCCTGCCTCAGAGGACACACCGGAGAGCGAGGATGACCAGGAGTCAGGCGACCCGTAGTTAGTACTTGGTGGTTTCGAGACATTTGAGTTTTGCTTTTGCTTTTAGATCAGCTTTTTCTTTTACCATTCCGGGCCTGCGTGCCCAAGTAGTCTTTCAGATTGGGCCTGCGTGCCTGTTTTGCTCTTTCGGGCGCATGTTTGCCCTAGTACTTTCATGGATTACGACTTGATATTTGACTTGCGTTGACTTATTTATGGATGCCATGTTTCGATATATAATTTGCACTTTTCATTTTGTTCAAGCATTTCTTTATTGGAATTATAACAAAACACCAGTTGTAAAACTCACGAGTAACAATAAAAAGATTTCCATTAACTGTAATGACCAAAAGTATATACAAGTTATCTATAATACAGAAAGACACGATTATCGACACGAGTGTTCGTGAATTTGTTTGAAACACTTTCAAATAACAAAAACGGACATGAGTGACTCAAATGTACATGAATATGATTACAAATGCTACCGACACTTTCACCTGACTCAAAAACATATGTACAACCCGACTGAACTGACCAAACGACACAAATGACCCTAGGATGGAATTTGGAATTTGAGTCTGGGCGCCTGGAAAGAGAAAGTCCAGGCGCCTGGCCCTGCTTCCTGGCAGAAATTTTGTTCTTCCCAAGGCATTTTCTTGCCCTTTGCATGGCGTTCTTCTGCCCCAAGCTGCATGTAAACACTTCAAACATCCTTCCCAAGCCACCTATATTCATTTCCAAGGTCTTTTCCTTCATTTTCCAACAAATGCCACTTATTTCCAAAAAAAATTCATAATTTTCCATGCAGTTTTTCTTGAAAACCAACTTTGAATCTATTGAAACTTGAATTCCCCTTTCCAACTTTTGCATGTAGAATTGTCATTATTCATTACCTTCCTCTATAAATACCATGCCTTGCCAAGCATTTCCTCCATACCTATTTTCATCATTCCACTTCCTACAACTTTGTTTTCCATTCCTTTCTCATTCAACTCCACACCATGGCCATGTTCGCGTCTGCCGTGCTTCAACCTTGGATTGCAAGCTTTGAAAACATCGATTGGTTCAATTTTCGGGGTCACCATCTCAATTCCTTACGACACATCCACTCAATTCCTCTCCGTCCCGAGCTCTTGCATGCTGCCGCTCAATTTTGGGACCCAGAGCTTCATGTGTTCCGTTTTGGTCTTCAAGAACTTTGCCCCACTGTGGAGGAGTTTCATGCATATCTCGAAACTCGTCCAAATACCGAGCCAGTGATCCCTTCAATCCGCGTCAACTTGGTTAAGATCCTTCGAGACAAGCTTGGCGTGACTGATGGTTTTGCAAAGCGTTTGATTAACGGAGGTTCACTCGATATTCTTCGCCTCTTTGCAGATTTTAGTCCACGTGGCAATCCATTGGACTATACCGTTCAGAACCGCCGCATGTTTGCTCTTTGCATGTGCCTTCTTGCCACCTATTTGTTGGTTCCAAACGATGGCAATCCCAGTCCCTCAATTGTTTCGGTTGCTGCGCAGATTGAGCAACGAAAAGACGTTGTTCCCATGGTTTTGGCAGAGACTCTTATAGGCTTGGATGCAGCGAGGTCAGGAAGAACCGATGTGTTTGCCGGGAGTCCCCTTTTGCTTCAGGTTTGGATTTTGGCTTTGGTATTTGGTTTGGCTTGGGGTTTATGGTTTGTGTATTTTGGACTTGATTTTGGATTTTGGTTTTGGTACTTGGTTTTGGTTTTGGTTTGGGCTTATGGTTTTTGATTTTGGTTTGGCAGACGTGGTTGTGTGACAAAATGAAGTTGGTCGCGGATCTGGCAAATAACTGGGTTTATCATGCAAGGGATTGGAGAAGCAGGGGTTTTGTGGAAGTTCGACACAATGTGGAGGACTGGTTGGATTTCTTCATTGCGGTGGAAGAGGAACAAGTCATTTGGAGGTGCCACTGGTTACCTTTGCCAGACAGACGGCCAAACACATGGGACATTCATGGGTGGTTCTGGCCGGGCTGACAGGCTTCACTTTCTATTTTCCTCAACGCATCCTTCGTCAGTTCGGGATTCGTCAGGAGGTGGAGTTCTCATATCCTACCGATTTCCATCTCCCCGAGTTCAAGCATTCCGTCGTTGAGGCATACCGTCGCGGTTGGGGAAGTAGAGTGACATGGGTTCGCGACCAATACCCGAGTATTCACCTGCGAAGAAGGTACCGTGAATGGCTCAGAGGGGAAACAGAAGCAAGATTTGGCAAAATCGTGGACTGACCTTCTCAACTTAACTAAGCTGTTTCCAGAAATAAATGGCTCATCCATGTAGTTTTTTTTTTTTTTTTTTTTTTTAAGGCTTTTATGCTCAGTTTATGTAATCGAAGAAATGATTTGAATAAACTTGAACGATGAAGGGTTTCCCCCTCTTGGTTCATTCGGTTCCTTATGCTTCCTCCTTTAGATTTTGCGAGAAATGTGAACCAACTCAGCGGATTTAGACCGAACCCCAGGATGAGGTTGCCTACGTATCCTTTTGCAAGGAATCAGGTCATGGCGTAGTTCAGGGAAAGGTTCACTCGGGTATTAACACTCTCCTTTTAGTGCTCTAAATTTTGCCTGACACCGCCTTTCCAGGTTTTCAGTCCAGCGAGCTCCTTTGAATTTTAGCCTTAAATTTTGCCTAGGCCGTCCAATGTGGATTTTCAGCCTAGCAGGCTTGCTCTGAATTTTGCTTGGATCGGCCCGCCCTTGCGGTTTTCCGCCCAACGAGCATCTCTCAGGGGTAATATCGCTTGAGTTGGTCCAAATTGACAAGATTGTTGAATTATTGCCATCCAAATCAATAATCACTGCTGCCCCACCATCGAGTATGGTCTTGATGATGTATGGCCCTGCCCATTTCAGCCTGAATTTCCCCCGTGGATCAAATATTGGTGCTCGGATCTCTTTAACGACCATATCTCCTTCAATCAAATCCCTGGATTTCACCTTCTTGTTGAATGCGCGAGCGATCCTCCTTTGATACCCTTGAATGTGATACAATGCCCGCAGTCGCCTTTCATCGAACAACATCAGCTCTGCGAACCTATCCTCAACCAATCGGCCTCGTCAATCTCACTTTCTATCATCACCCTCAAAGATGGCACTTCGAGCTCAATGGGAAGTACTGCTTCCATACCATATACCAATGAATAGGGTGTTGCCCCTGTCGGAGTACGGATGGAAGTACGATATCCCCACAGTGCCAATGGTAGCTTTTCATGCCAATCCCTGGATGATTCAATGGTTTTCTCCAAAATGTTCTTGATTGATTTGTTTGCTGCTTCCACTGCTCCATTAGTTTGTGGCATGTACATTGTTGACTTGTGTACCTGAACATTGAACTCTTCAAGCACTTCTGCTGCCCTTCCTTTGAAATGCACGCCATTGTCAGACACAAACGCATTTGGGACCCCATATCGGTAAATGATGTTCTGCTTAATGAAATGAGCCACTTGCACTGCGGTTAACGTAGCATAAGAAGCTGACTCCACCCATTTTGTGAAATAATCAATTGCCACCAATATAAATTTGTGTCCATTTGATGCTGGCGGCGTGATTTTCCCGATTACATCTATGCCCATACTGAGAAAGGCCAAGGCGTTGCCATTGTATGAAGCTCAGTCGGAGGGACATGCATGAGATTAGCGTGGACCTGACATCTATGACATCTCCGCACATACTGGATGCAATCTGTCTCCATGGTTAACCAAAAGTACCCTTGCCTCAGAATTTTCTTTGCCGTCATCACTCCGCTCATGTGGGGACCACAAATTCCTTCATGAATCTCCTCCATTACCCTTTTATGTCGTCACTATGGATGCATAACTTGTGCATACCACAGTATGACCTTTTGTACAACCTTCCACCACAGATGATGTACTGCGACGCCAACCTTTGTAATGCTATCCGATCCTTCTTGTTTGCTCCTTCCGGATACTCTCCCTTCTCGACCAAATTCCAAATATTGTGATACCAAGGCAGACCATCGTCAGCTTCTTCAACATTCATCACATATTCATAGGCTGGCCTATTTCTTTGTTAAATCATGATCGGTCTCGTTCTCACTCCTACAGGCAATTCTACCATGGATGCTGTAGGGGGTGTAATTCCACGTTGGCTTGTATCACGTGCAGGCTTGGCTCGACCCTAAATCTGCAAGACAAAGAATAGGTTAGAGCACCCTTGCCTCTATTGGCAAAGGCCCTCCGATGCTTAAGTTAGTACTGGATTACTAATCAAGCCAAGAACACAATGCTTATAACTGGGTGTTACAGCGTACCTTTCGTCATGGTTATTGTCTTGTATTTATAGGTGTAGACATTCTTCATATTAGGCATCTCGTGCCCCTGTTTCCTATCCTCTTTAGGAATCCTTCTCCTAATAGGACTTTGCCTATTAAAAGATAACTTCCCATATCCTGCTAGATCTCGTCTAGCAGATGTCTTTCTTTCCATATAGGACCTTCTCCTGTATGGGGTATACTCCTAATCACATTAGGACTTCCATATCAATCCCCTGTTTTACGGGATTGCTCCTTATCTCATTGGGAGCCACTGTGGAATATTCTGGAATGTCTCACCGCCCTATTCGTGGTGGTGCCGAGCTTCCACGTAGACCGGAGTAACCCGTACATAGCTCAGCTCTTTACGCCGAGCTGAGTTATGTATTCCAGAATGTTGTTTGAGCTATACACGTAGCGTACATAGCTCGGCCATATCAGGAGCATCCCTTTATGTCTCATGCCGAGCTAGTGTATTCCTGACTTATTGACTTAATCTTATTACCTCGACCTTATTCATGGTCAGTACAGCTCGGCACAGGGTTTAAGGACCCCCTACGTGGTGCCGAGCTATCCACCCTCTCGTGGTGTCTGCCCTAGGCACGTGCCATGCCTAGTAGTAGGGTGATCAGGTTTTACCCACTCCAATTGATCCCCAGCTCTGTCAGTACTGTTATTCATCAGTAGTGCACAGAGCTTCAACGGCTCTTGACGCACCCCTTGCACGCCTCCCCTCCACGTGGGTGGCAATGCTGTCATTGCATTAAATGCGAAATGACCCGTTGGTGGCTCGGATAAGCCCAAAGGACGATTTTGCTGACGTTTTTCTCACGTCACGTTCCACTTTCATGGGTTTTCGGGCGGGATAATCATTACTTTTCCCTCCCAAAACCTTCTAAACCCCAAAAACATCTCCCCTTCTCCATCACTTCATACTCATCAGAAGCAAAGAAGAGAGAGAAGAGGACCTTCGTTTGCCATTGTCGTCGCTCCAAGCTTCCTGCAACCCTACCTTTTTTCCGGTTTTCGTCGGAAAAACGTTCTCCGCTCTCATCGGAAAACATCACATTAGGTACATCTTCCTCTCATAAGTGATCTTTCCAGATTTCCATTTGTATTTCGTGTCTTCTTCGCCGTTTCCATTGTCTGTTCATCTTCTTGCTTCCCCTGGGTTTCAACCGTGAAACCCTAATCTTCGAATAGAAATGGGTAGGCATAGGGCTCTATTAAGTACCCCTGAGAAAAGAGCGGAATTTCGTCAAACCTATAGTATCCCCGCCGATGTTCAATTCCGTCTAGACAATAGAAATGACCTGAGAGAACACGGTCAAACTGAAAATAAGATTCACATCCCGTTGATTTTCATAGTTGAGGGAGGCCTTAGGCTCCCCTTGCACCCCTTTTTCAGAGAGGTCTGCAATAGATGCCAGCTGACCCCTGTGCAGCTGTGCCCCAATTTCGTTAGGGTAGTCATGGGCACTCTCGCCCTAAACAGGGTGCTCGACCTTCATCTGGACTGGTGGGATCTACACTACCTCTATAGTGTAGTTCCTACGGAGCACAAAAATTATTATTTCAAAGCCGGGGACCCTAAGGAGGCTCATCACCGATCTACCAAATTCCTCGAAGGGAGAGGCGATGACTATCTCGTAGTCACCGGCAACCTGGCGAGGCTAGGGACGCCGGGGGAGGATCATTGGCCTTCCCCGCCCCACTACCACAAAGCGGACTACGTTAGTATTTCCGTTCCCGAGCCGGGTTTGTTCTTTATCTTTCCTTAAACAGAATCGACCACCTTTACGATTTGTTGTTTTGCGGTGGATAATCTCAACCACGGTGGCCGCCTTATACACGGCAAACTCCACATGAGGATATCGCCAAGGCTCTTTGGTTTGACGGTTTCGAGCCGACTCTGTGGGGCTCGGCCGTTCACTCACCGGTTCTTTGGGTATACCCGTTTTCTTGGGCAACATCGGAAGAGAGGGAGAGCACGAGACTGCACACGCCTGGCCGCCACCTCATTCTGTGATCGCCACAAGTCGCCCAGCCGACCGAGAAAGGACCCGTGCCCGCAGAGGCCGAGCTAGAGGTAGATCATCCAGGTCCCAAGCCCCTGAGGTCCTTCAGCGGCAAGTCACCTTTGCCTATATCCCCGAGATCCCAACTGCCATCCCCCTCCAGGAAGCCAGTACATCCGGGAGGACGATAGCAGAGGAAGAAGAGGAGGAAGAAGAGAGAGTATTTGACCACCGTGCAGCCGTTCGATCCTTGACCGAGCAAAGCACCCTTCTTGCTGACTCCGACGATTCTCCAGGCTACTCTCCTTCTCCTGACCGAGAAGATATGTCTCGCCGGCCGATCAACCTCCTCGACACTCTGACTCTGGGCGGAGCTTCCCGTGCTCCCCCATCTGCTCGTACTGCCACTCCTCCGCCTGTGCCAGTATCGGTCTCTCTTACCGATCGACAGAGGGACAAGAGGTCAGCTGATAGTCCCCTTGATGCTCAGTCCTCCCCGCAGAGGAGGAGGACTGATGGGCCGAGCTCCACGCGACAGATGCCTGAGTCTCCTCCTCTGGTCCAACCCTGGGCTCCTGTGCTAGCTCGCCCAAGTGGCGCCCCTCTTACCGCTATTGACAAGATCTCTTCCATAGACGTGGCGTACGGCGTCTCTAGGGCTGCCCTCCTTCCAAATGACATGGAGCGGGAGAAGAACAGCTCCTACGACGTCCTGATGAAGACGGTCTTTCAATCGAGCATTAAGGTACGTAGTCTGGTCACTGTTTTGTTTATAGAAATTGGTTTCTGTATCTGTTGCCTTGATCCCTGTCCTTGTAAATTGCAGATCATGCAGAAAGCTTCCTCTGGTTTTGAGAGAGCCAAGGTGATGCAACAGGAGCTGGAGAAGGAGAAAGAGAGGGCAGAAAAGGCAGAGGAGGAGAACGCCCAGTGCTCTCAATCTTTAGGGGAGGCCCGAGCTGAGGTGGAGGCGCTGAAGGGCGAGAACGCCGATCTGCGAAGAAGGTCGGAGGAGGTGGAGCATGGTCTGAGTGACCAACTGACTGCGGCGGAGGCCAAAGCCGAGGCGGAGTACGATCGAGCCTTCCTGGAGGTCACAGAGGACTACAAGGCGCAGATGCCGATTGTCCAGGACACCATCTGGGAGACGGCCTGGCGGCGTTGCCTCACTAAGCTCGGCGTTGATGAATCCTCTCCTCTTTGGGCTAATATGGAATTGCCGAGTGAGATGGCAGCCGCTCAGGATCAACTTGCTGATCAAACTCCTCCGGCCCCTGAAGCTCAGTTTGAAACTCTCCCGGAGCAAACCCCTGTAGAAGAGAACACAACTGTCGAAGCTGCTGATGGTGCTGCTGGAGGTAATCGAGATTCCACCCCTGCCACTGATGCTCAAAGGCTCAGTGAAGAGGCTTAGTGCCTTTACTACTTCTCTTTGTTGACCCTGCGTGGTCCTGCTCGGCCGTTTGTGGCCTGTTCTGATACTTTGATACATGTTTTGATGATGATACTTTTAAGTTGGTCCGGTGTGACCTTGTTTTGGCCGAGCGTGGCCTATTTTATACCCTTTTACCGCACCTGTTCATGCTTTTCAAATGGTATTTTTGCAGTATGCATTGCAAATCCTGTATTTTTCTCATATCTTTGTAGTAGTCGTTGCAAATCCCTAGGTGTATTCACACTTAGAGCAATCTGGCAATATTCATTGCTCGTCTAAGTTTTTTCATACTTTAGACATCTGTCTGCAATTTTCGTTGCAAATCCCTAAGTGTATTCATACTTAGAGATTCCTTGCGTTATTCGTTGCAAATCCCTAAGTGGATTCATACTTGGAACAATTTTGGCAATATTCGTTGCTTATCTAAGTTTTTTCGTACTTAGACATCTGTTTGCAATTTTCGTTGCAAATCCCTAAGTGTATTCATACTTAGAGATTCCTTGCGTTATTCGTTGCAAGTTTGTAAGTGTATTCGTACTTAGAAATCTCTTGCATTATTCGTTGCAAGTTTCTAAGTGTATTCATACTTAGAAATCTCTTGCATTATTCGTTGCAAGTTTGTAAGTGTATTCGTACTTAGAAATCTCTTGCATTATTCGTTGCAAGTTTGTAAGTGTATTCGTACTTAGATTTATCAAAAGCTAAAGTGATTGGCATACACATACGCTCTGCTCCCCAATAGGAATTTAAATTTGAGACAATTTTGGTTCGTATTTAAGCGATATCATAATAAGAGGGAAAAAATGAACTTCCATTCATGTGTGGAATAAAGATAAAGGATCTAAATAACTTATGCTGGTGATTGTATTCGTAATCCCAAAAAGGTTCTAAAAAAGAACGTGAATTTACTGGAAAACAGATGTGACTGTATTCGTAGTCACATAAATAAACTACTGGTAGAACTTCCTCAGATTCTGGACGTTCCATGGCCGTGGTACTGGGTCTCCGTCCAGGTCGGCCAAGCGATAAGCCCCAATTCCAGCGATCCCCACAATCATGTATGGGCCCTCCCAGTTCGGCCCGAGCTTCCCATCAGCGGATATTTTGGTGTTGGCCAAAACCTTCCTAAGGACTAGATCCCCGATTTTGAATTCTCTTGGCTGCACTTTCTTATTGTAGCTTCTTCGTAGCTGCTCCTGGTATGCTGCCAGTGTAATAAGGGCACGTTCCCTTTTCTCCTCGGCGAGATCGAGCTGCTCGGCCAGGGCATTGTCATTGCCGCCTGATTCCACAAGAGTGGTGCGGAGTGTCGGCAGGCCGACCTCTAATGGTATCACTGCCTCTGTCCCATAAGCGAGGGAGTACGGCGTCTCTCCCGTAGATCGCCGTGGGGTAGTCCTGTATGCCCAGAGCACGGCTGGTAGTTCGTCCGGCCATTTTCCTTTCTTCTTCTCCAACCTTTTCTTGAGGCTTTTCAGGATAGTTTTGTTTGAGGCCTCTGCTTGCCCATTGCTTTGTGGGTAAGCCGGAGTTGAGTAGTAGTTCCTGACGCCGTACTGGGCACAGAAAGCTTTGAACTTCTTGCCGAACTGGGACCCATTGTCTGAGATGATGGAGTATGGTACTCCAAATCGTGTGATGATTTTGTTCCAGACAAATCGCTCCACCATGGCTTCTGTGATCTTGGCCAAAGCTTCCCCCTCTATCCACTTAGTGAAGTAGTCAGTGCCAACGAGCAGGAATTTTCGTTTCCCTGTTGCCATGGGAAGAGGACCCACGATGTCCAACCCCCACTGGGCAAATGGCCATGGGCTAGTCAGAGGTAGCAGATCCTCCGCCGGAGCTCGGATGAGAGGGGAATACCTTTGACACTTCTCACATTTTTTCACGAAAGCTTTTGCATCTTCTTGCATATAAGGCCACCAATATCCCTGTGATATTGCTCGGTGGGCTATGGACCTTCCTCCAGTGTGTCCTCCACAAGTTCCAGCATGGATCTCGTGGAGGAACTTTTGAACAAGAGCTGGATGTACACATAATAAATACGGTCCAAGAAAAGACTTTTTATAAAGCTTACCTTCTGGGGAGAGCCAGAATCGTGCTGATTTGGTCTTGATTTTGTGAGCCTCCCTTTTGTCCTCTGGCAAGATCCCATCTCGTAGGTATGCCATTATTGGGTCCATCCAGCTTGGCCCAAACTCTGTCTCCATTACCATCTCAACTGCTCGGCCAATGCTTGGTCGTTCAGATATTCCACAGCTACTGTTCGTCGGTATTCTGTGTTTACTGCTGATCCCAAGCATGCCAGTGAATCTGCATGTGCATTCTGCCCTGAGCTGATTTGCTGGATGTAGATGTTGTCAAATTTGTCGAGCAAGTCTTTGGCCACTTCCGAGTATGCAGCCATCTTCTCGCTTCTCGCGGCGTATTCCCCTGAGAGCTGATTAACAACTAATTGTGAGTCACAGAAAATCCTCAATTTTCTGACCTTGAGTTCCATGGCGCTCCTGAGTCCTGCGAGCAAGGCTTCGTATTCTGCCACATTGTTGGTGGCACTGAATCCCAGCCGTAGTGCTTGCTCCAGTACCAATCCTTCTGGCGAGAATAACACCACTCCTGCTCCTGACCCTTTGTTGCAGGCTGATCCGTCGACATAGAGCCTCCATTCTTCTGGATATGGTTCGGCCATTCTTTTTGGCGGCTCGGTGGGACTGATCTGCTCCTTCTCGTGGAGAGTTGGTGGTGGTGGAGCCACTGTAGGGGTGAACTCAGCTATAAAATCAGCTAAGACTTGCCCTTTAATTGTTGTTCTGGGTTGATAATCAAGGTCGAACTGGCTGAGCTCGATGGACCACTTGGATATTCGTCCAGAGAAGTCTGCCTTCCTGAGTAAGGCTTTCAGTGGGTATTCAGTGAACACAGTGATGGGATGCTGCAAAAAGTAGTGTGGCAGTTTTCTTGCAGCTATGATGAGAGCGTACACCAGTTTTTCCAGTGGTAGATAACGTGTCTCGGCATCTAACAGTGTTTTGCTTACAAAGTAGACGGGAGACTGCTCTGTCCCCTTTATTCGTAGGAGGACCGAACTGACAGCGTGATCAGACACTGCTAGATATAATATCAACCGCTCCCCAGCTTCTGGAGTAGAGAGTAAGGGTGGTGATGATAAGTAGGCTTTCAGCTCCTGGAATGCCTGTTCCTGGTTGGCTCCCCACTCATATCCTTCTCTCTTCTTCAGAAGTTGAAAGAATGGTCTACAACGATCTGAGGACTTACTGATGAAGCGGTTAAGAGCCGCTGCCATCCCCGTAAGCCTTTGAACCTCCTTCGTGGTCTTTGGGCTTTGAAGACTTTGCAGAGCTGTGATCTGATCTGGGTTGGCCTCAATCCCCCTCTTAGTTACCAAATGCCCTAGGAACTTACCCGAGCTGACACCAAAGGCACACTTGGAGGCGTTCAATTTTAACTTGTATTCTCTAAGAATGTTGAAAGTTTCCTTTAGGTCGGCAAGGTGATCAGGTTTTGATTTGCTTTTCACCACCATGTCGTCGATGTAGACCTCCATGGTTTTGCCGAGTTGTCCTTTGAACATCTTTGTAACCAACCTCTGGTAGGTTGCTCCGGCATTCCTTAGCCCAAAAGGCATAACCTTGTAACAGTAGAGCCCTCTTGGTGAGATGAAAGAAGTTTTCTCTTGATCCGGCTCATGCATAGCTATTTGATGATATCCTCGATATGCGTCAAGGAAACTCATCCTCTCATAGCCTGAGGTGGCGTCCACTAGTTGATCAATCACGGAAGCGGAAAGTCTGTCCTTGGGGCATGCCTTATTAAGGCTAGTGAAATCAACACGCACCCTCCACTTCCCGTTTTCTTCTTGACAACCACAAGGTGTTAGCCACCACTGGATAGCTCACTTCTCGTATGGCATCCGCTTGAGCGGCCGATCTACTTCTTCAATCACGGCGTCTGCGTCTTGTGGTGCCGACCTTCGTGCCTTCAGCAACCGGGTTTATCTTTGAGGGTCCACATTTAAATGGTGGCGATTGTCTTGGGGTCTATCCCGGGCATTTCTTGAGGAGTCCATGCGAAGACATCGATGTGGTCCTTGAGAAAGGCAACCAAATCTTCTTCCTCCTGTTCGGCAAGTGCTTCGCCGACCAAAAAGTATCTTTCTTCGTCATCTCCATGAAGTCAATCTTTTTAACCCTTCTACCATCTTCTTGGTGGGGTCACCTCCGACGTCCTCCAACGTCGGTTGATCTGAACTTCAATTGTCTCACACCGGCTCGGCCTTGGCGTTTTCTTTATTACCATGTTGAAGCATAGGTCGGCTACCTTCGGCTTCCTCGATGCGCTCAATGCCATCTCGCTCCAGGATACTTGATCTTTTGGTGGTAAGTTGAGGAGACAAATTTCATTTTGTGCATCCGTGTTCTTCCTATAATCACGTTATAGGAGGAAGGGATGTCTACCACAAGGAAATCGGTTTTTAGGACCACTGATCCAGCTCGGACGGGCAATGTGACCTTTCCCATAGGCCATACTGTCTGCGCACTGAAACCGACCAGTGGGACTAAACACTTTTGTAATGAGCTCGGCGAGAGTTCCATCTTCTTGAAGGTATGGTAGTACATGATTTCCGTGCTAGCTCCCTGATCAACAAGAATCCTCTCAACGTCATACTCCCCTATTCGTAGGGTGACTACCAAAGCATCGTTATGGGGCACCACTACCCCGTCTAGATCGTCTTCGGTGAAGGTGATTGGGATCTCCATTACTCCCTCAGTCCTTGGTCTCTTCATGCCGAGCTTCATGACTTGCTTTGCTTGTCCGTTGACTCTTTGAATGTGTCTGATCTCGTTGTTTGTGTATGGGGCCACCAGTCCATGTATCATATGGATGGTCCCCTTTGGACCTTTCTCGTAGTCCATCTCTTCGATCACCTCGGCATCATGTTTGCTGTCAGCCAAAAATTCTTTGAGGTGACCCTCCGCCACCTTCTCGTCCAAGAACTTCTTGTATTCCACACAATCTTCAGTCATGTGTCCCCAGTCTCTGTGATAGCTGCAGTGCTGATTGGTAGCCCTCCTCTTTTCTGGATTGCCTGTCATTTTTGAAGGCCTCTTGAACCATGGTTCATTCTTAATCCTGTAAAGCATTTTGTAGGTCGGGATGTTAAAGGTTGCCATGACACTGAAGTATGACTTTGGATCCGGATCAACTCTATCCTTTCTTTGCTGTGTAAAATCCTTTCGTCCTGTTGCGTACTCCTTCCTGTACACCTTTGACTCCAACGCTTTCTTTTCTGGAAGCTGGGATTGTCCCGCCACAATCTTCCCTCCAGCTTGCAGGATGTCATCTTCTACTCGTGCATGCTCCTGGATCCTTTCCATAAGCTCGGCCACTGTTTTTACTGGACGCATGGTAAGCGATTCTCGTAGCTTACTGTGTATGGGCAAACTTGTCTTAAACGTTGCCAGAGCATACTCTTCACTGCAGTTTTCAATCTCGTTGAAAGTTTCCCAGTAACGTTTGGAATACTGCCGCAGAGTCTCCTCGCCCCTCTGTCTCATAGAGGTCAGTGTATCAAAGGTCTTTGGAGCCGCTCGGCTAGTGAGGAACCGAGCAGTAAATTCCTCAGCCAGTTGTGCCCAACATATGATAGACCCTTCTGGGAGCTTGTGGTACCAACTCAGAGCCACCTTCCCCAAGCTGGAGGGGAACATCTTGCATAGCAGGGCATCATCCTGCTCATGCATGAACATGACCTGTTGATAGTGCTGAATGTGGGCCACCGGATCCGTACTGGTTTCGTAAGAGATAAAGGCTGAATGTTTCACCACCGCTCGGTGTCTTTTCTCGCTCGGATCCGGTGGGCTAGTGGTGATTTTGAGATTTGGCCTAGGGCTTCTTTAGTGCTTCTTCTCGTGCGGTTCTAGGGCCTCCATCGGCTCGGTGGGCTTCCCTTCTTCTTTCGTCTTTGTTCGGGTGATGCTCATTGGAACCCGGATCTCTCGTATCTGTCCTGGCATGCTTTCTTCTTTCTTTCTTCTCAACGGAAACGCTTCTTTCTCTCCTTTTTCGTAGAGATCGCTCGGCCGTCGGAGAGATATCGTTACGGCGATAACTCCTATCCTTTTAAATCTTTGCACGGATCTCGTCCGTGAGCGTAGGTCCTCCTCTTTTTCTTGGAGTTGCTTTTTTAGGTCCTGAATCTCTCGCTCTCGTCGAGTGACTTCACGGGCCAGTTCTTCTGCCTCCTGCTCTTTTCTATCGAGGCTATCCTCTCTTTCACGGTCCTTCGTGTGTCTACGTCCCTCCTTCCTTGGGGGGCTCCTCCTCCGCTCACGTCGGTTGGAGGCTTCCCCGTCTCTGGGTGGAGTCTTTGAGTGCTTTCGCCCTTCCCTGGTTTTTGGGGACTCATAAATTTCCAGGCGTGTATCCCTGAATTTTGGAATCTCAGGGATATGTCCTATGTTGAACCTCCTGGTAGCAGGTTTCTTCTGCGGAGCTCTAAGAATTGCAGGAGCCTTGTCCACCCTTGTATTCTTTCTCGCAGTGTACACAAGGGTGGTTCCGCCATTGTCTTCCGCGTCTTCCCTCCTTGGGGTGCACAGAAGAGGTTCTGAAATCACCATTGTTGAGTTTCTTTTTAAAGGAATAAAGCTTTTCGTAAGCGTTTCCCACAGACGGCGCCAATTGTAGGGGGTGTAATTCCACGTTGGCTTGTATCACGTGCAGGCTTGGCTCGACCCTAAATCTGCAAGACAAAGAATAGGTTAGAGCACCCTTGCCTCTATTGGCAAAGGCCCTCCGATGCTTAAGTTAGTACTGGATTACTAATCAAGCCAAGAACACAATGCTTATAACTGGGTGTTACAGCGTACCTTTCGTCATGGTTATTGTCTTGTATTTATAGGTGTAGACATTCTTCATATTAGGCATCTCGTGCCCCTGTTTCCTATCCTCTTTAGGAATCCTTCTCCTAATAGGACTTTGCCTATTAAAAGATAACTTCCCATATCCTGCTAGATCTCGTCTAGCAGATGTCTTTCTTTCCATATAGGACCTTCTCCTGTATGGGGTATACTCCTAATCACATTAGGACTTCCATATCAATCCCCTGTTTTACGGGATTGCTCCTTATCTCATTGGGAGCCACTGTGGAATATTCTGGAATGTCTCACCGCCCTATTCGTGGTGGTGCCGAGCTTCCACGTAGACCGGAGTAACCCGTACATAGCTCAGCTCTTTACGCCGAGCTGAGTTATGTATTCCAGAATGTTGTTTGAGCTATACACGTAGCGTACATAGCTCGGCCATATCAGGAGCATCCCTTTATGTCTCATGCCGAGCTAGTGTATTCCTGACTTATTGACTTAATCTTATTACCTCGACCTTATTCATGGTCAGTACAGCTCAGCACAGGGTTTAAGGACCCCCTACGTGGTGCCCAGCTATCCACCCTCTCGTGGTGTCTGCCCTAGGCACGTGCCATGCCTAGTAGTAGGGTGATCAGGTTTTACCCACTCCAGATGCCAAGGATGTGAGTAAAAGTGACTTGCTCAAACTGATGAATCAGGTCGTCGAGGTCTTTATGGTACGGCTTCAATTTTTCTTCCCGCACTTTCCAATCACCGTTGGCCTGAGAAACCACCAAATTCGAATCTCCTATCACTTCCAATTTCTTTACCCCAATTTCAAAAGCAGCCTCCATTCCCACTATGCATGCCTCATATTCCGCTTGATTATTGGTTACTTCGAAATTTAATTTGAAAGAGAGTGGAATATGCGGTCCTTCCGGTGACACTAGTAGTATACCGACTCCAAATCCTCTCTGATTGGCAGCTCCATCAAAGTACAGCTTCCAAGTATCTTCCGACACCATCATAACATGTTCATCGGGAAACTGAAATTCCGTATCTTCTGGCCCCTCGATTGGGTGATCTGCTAGGAATTCTGCCACGACTCTTCCCTTCACTGATTTTCGTGTTACATACTTGAGTTCGAATTCGGCCAATAAGAGCAATCATCGTGCCAGTTTTCCAGTGAGTGCTGGTTTCTCGAATAGATATTTGAGGGGATCCATCTGAGAGATCAACAACACCGAATAAGCTAGCATGTAGTGTCTCAATTTTTTGGAGGCCCAAACAAGAGCCCAACATGTCTTTTCCAACGGGGTGTACCTCTCTTCAGCTCCTACCATCTTCTTGCTCAGGTAATAAACAGCCTTTTCCACTCCGGCTTCTCCTTCTTGTGCCAGCATACATCCCATCGCCGATTGCGTCACAGATAAGTATAGGATCAAGGGCTTTCCAGGTATTGGTGGCATCAATACCGGAGGATTTTGAAGATACTTTTGAATTGATTCAAACGCTCTCTGGCACCTATCGTTCCATCGGAAAGGCACCCCCTTCTTGAGAAGACGAAACATTGACTCGCAAGTTGAAGTTAACTTGGCGATGAATCTACTGATGAACTGGATTTTTCCTAGGAAACTCCGGATTTCCTTCTCCGTCTCTGGTGGCTCCATCTCTAATATTGCCTTGATTTTTGATGGATCGACTTCAATCCCCCTGGTGGTAATCATGAATCCCAACATCTTTCCAGCGGTGACTCCGAATGTGTACTTTTGTGGATTGAGGCGCATCCTGTACTTCCGTATTCTTTCAAAGAACTTGCGCAGTGCCGGGAGATGCTCTTCCCTTTCCTTCGCCTTCACAATCATATCATCAACATACACTTCGACCTCTTTATGCATCATGTCATGTAGTAAAGTCGTTGCAGCTCGTTGGTAAGTCGAACCAGCATTCTTCAATCCGAACGGCATGACCCGATAACAAAACGTGCCCCATTCAGTAGTGAAAGTTGTTTTCTCTCGATCTTCTGGCGCCATCCGAATCTGGTTATACCCCGAGAAGCCATCCATGAATGATAATAGTGCATGCCCTGCCGTGTTATCCACCAGTACATCAATGTGAGGCAAGGGAAAGTCGTCTTTTGGGCTGGCTTTGTTCAAATCTCTGAAATCCACGCATACCCTGACCTTTCCATCCTTCTTGGGCACCGGCACAATGTTAGCAACCCATTGTGGATACTCAGTTACCATTAGAAAACCGGCGTTGAATTGCTTGGTAACTTCCTCCTTGACTTTCTCAACCCAATCCGGCCTAATTTTCCTCAATTTTTGCTTTACTGGTTTTGCATCGGGATACAAGGGGATTCTGTGTTGCACAATTTCAGGATCGATTCTGGGCATATCTGCGTGGGACCAAGTGAAAACATCTTCGAATTCTTTGAGTAAATCAGTGAGCAGCTTTTGCTCCTCCGAAGATAGCCCGGAACCGATTTGAACCATGCGAGGGTTTTCCTCATTTCTCAAATTTATTGAAATAACTTCTTCTTTTATTGGCTGAGCATGCCTTTCATTTTCCCTTTCGAATTCGGTCTCATGATTGTCAGGATCAACACAATTTATTTCGGGAACAGCAAAGTAAGCGAAATCATAGTCCATGTCATTCATGAAACCCTCAGAGGTGCGGTACATAGCAGTGGACTCGAACTCAAAAGAAAAGTGATGACGTGGAGTGGCATGAGGCGCGATCTCCGACTCAAAGCTAGATACAGACTCGGACTCAAAATTAGACTCAGACTCGGTGAAAGTGCCAGTGAATTTTACAACAGGTGTGAAAGTGCAATTCTTATATCCTCCTATGGCATCCACAATCAGCACGCTGGGATCTTCAAGGGCCTCCTGCCCGAGCATCATCACTGCTGGCTCTTCTTTATCCTTACCTGTTGGACTGACCTCGTCGAACATTGACATCAGGATCCCACCGTCCAGAGCCTCCATCCAATCCGCTTTGAGTTCTTTCACCAGTTTTTCCACCTTTTCATGTTCATCTTCACTGTCCCAAGCATCGTTAGCGAAGATTTCAAATCCGGGATACACCTCTCCATTTATTTCATTTACAAACGGCTCCAGCTGGCCGCGATAAGGTGCATTAGACCCTTCTTTGACAAAGCGAATCTGACGGTTTGCACTGCTGCCTTCCCCGTCACTTTTTCCTCTTTGCATTTCCTTTGGTGTAGGCTCATATCCCAACCCAAAACGGCCTCGCTGAGAGGGGAATTCCGAAACTGAGCTACCCCTTGGTTTGTTCGGCCTAAACCAGTGCCTGGCAGATAAGACATCCTTCTCATCATCTCGAGAACAGTGGTACTGATTGTGAAGTCATCATCAATGCGGAGCGTGCATACACCGCTAGAGGTATCGAAAGCAAAACCTCCGATTTGGATGTCATTCTCATCATGCATAATTTCCAACAAGGGAGCATTGTCTTCAGCATGAGGACGAATGCCTGAATCTCCGTAGAGGGCAATTGTTCCGCTTTCTAATCCAAGCAAGACTTGTTGGTGCAAAGTGGATGGAACTGCCATTATGTCGGATCGGTGCATCCAAGGGCGACCCAACAGCAAATTGAACGAAGCCGGAATCTCAAGGACATGGAATTCCACTACTGATTTAAACCCTTCGGGTGCAATCTCCATTTCCACAGTCCCAAGTACATTCCGACGGGTGTTATCATAAGCCCGAATAGTGAGATTAGATGGCGTAAAGTCCTTTGGTTTGAGCCCTAAACACTGAGCTGTTCGGAGAGGACAAACATTGAGCGCAGACCCGTTATTTATTAATACAACTGGAATCCATTTCCCCATGCACTTCATGGTAACATGCAAAGGTTTGTTGTGGTCAGTTCCCTCGAGCGGTAAATCAGCTTCGGTGAAGGTTACGATGTGCTTGGTGGGTTTGGCAGCAATGGTAGGTTTGGTAGCAATGGCGGCCATCATGGCTTCAGGGGTAGTGTCAGGAGCGATCTCCATACAAGATAGTGTTTGAGCAAGCTTTTGGCGATGCTCGCTGGAACTCATGAGTAGTCCCCAAATGGTTAAGGCGGCTGGGGTTTTCTCGAGCTGTTTTTGGATGGGGTTTTCTTCGGCTGTTGGTGGAGGTTTTGGACGAAACACACGGCTATTGGCTGCAGAAGAGGTGTGGGTTTGATTGGTTGGTGGGTTAAAAAGGTTTTGGAAATCGGTTGGGTTGGCGATTGGGTCATTGGGATTGTTTGGAGTTGGGTTATTTTGTGGAGCGGGGTCATTTTGTGTAGCTAGGTTGTTTTGAGGCTGGTTCATGGTGTTAGGAGGCGGGTTAGAGGTATTTCCAGTGAACATTTGAGGAGGCTGATAAAACCAACCACTTCGAAGAAGATGGAGAACTGAATCAAGGTCATCTCCCCACAAATCAGTATAATCTGTGTAAAAATCAACCAGATCCCCCTCCGCCTTTCTTTTTCCCTTCGCAATACTGGCTTCTTTCAATCCCTTAGTAATATCCTCCACAGTTGCTTCACTCCACACGTCTCCATTCTCCATTGCTGCTTGATTAACGGCCCAAACTTCATCATCTCCGACCCATAATGGTGATAATGCTATGCCCTCACTTGGATTGGTGGCCCAAACATTGGCTAAAACATTCTCTTCCATTTGTTGATCCCAAATATCGGCCACACCATTGTTCAACACCATGATGTTACAATTTTCCGGGATTTGTGCTTGAGGTGCTGGGAGATTCCCATCAATTATGTAGTCATATGGTGTGAACTCTATCCCTTCCGTCATTCGATTTACTGCATGCTCACTCATCATGAAAAAATCAGGGCGACCCTCCCATAGTGGTGTCATTGGAAAATACGCTTCATCGAAGAATATGGGGAGCGTGGACCCATCCAAAGGATCATTAGGGTCCATGAGCTGCCATTCAGTTGGTGCGGGATCCCATTCATCTCCATGTGCCTCATTGGGTGCTTCAATCTCTTCTTGCCAATTCTGTCCTTGTCCTTCTTCCACTGGCTGTGGTTTTGTATTATGGGTAGCGGCTCTCCAAACAAATTAAGAAGTGCAAATCCATCAAGAGGGTCTGCAAACATCGGATCCCAAAATTGGTTGATCACGGCGGCGAATGGAGGTTCTTCATTGAACTGTTCATTAATCGGCCATGCTTCTTCATCCGCCACCCCATTGGCTACCATCATCTCATGCTCACGTGCTTCCATTGATATCACAACATTTCCCCACTTCTGCCACATAGTGGGATCCAAATGTGCCTCTAGAAAGCATATCCCGGATTCAGCTGGTATAGGTACAATGGGCTTGGGATTTGTTTCGGGTATGATATACTGGTGGAAAGGGTAAAGTCTGATTACCCTACTACTAGGTATAGCACGTGCCTATGACGTTCACCACGAGGGGGTGAACAGCTCGGCACCACATAGGGAGTCCTTAATCCCTGTACCGAGCTAGTTGGCCATGAATAAGGCCAGGATAATAAGAATAAATTAATATACCAGGATGTGCCAGCTCGGTATAAGTCTCAAGAGGGTGCCCCTGCCACGGCCGATCTGGTAATGCTACGAGTAAAGCTAGAATAGCATTCTGGAATACATAACTCAGCTCGGCATTATGGGTTGAGCTATGTACGAGTTAGTCCGATCTACGTGGAAGCACGGCACCTCCACGTATAGGGCGGTGAGACATTCCAGAATACTCTATGGCGGTTCCTTACGAGATAAGGTGCAGTCCCGTCGAATGAGGGATTGATATAGGAAAGGCCTAACGTGATTAAGAGAATACCCCATATAGGAAAGAATCCTATATGGAGATGGAGACCTCTGCTAGACGAGATCTAGCAGAGTATGGAAGCTCGTCCCTAATAGGAAAGTCCTATTAGAAACAGGGGCAACGTGATGCCCTAATGGGCAAACTATTCCACCTATAAATAGGACATCAAACCCATGAAGAAAGGTACGCTGTGAATTGCTTTCATATGCATTTAAGTAATTTGTGAATCCAAGTACGAGACACTAACTTAGCCATCGGAGGGCCTTTGCCAACGAGGGGCAAAGGTGCTCTAACCCTTTCTTTGTCTTGCAGATTTAGGGTCGAATCAAGACAGCACGTGATCCAGAGTCTGTGTGGATTTACACCACCTACAACTGGCTTGGGTCAAATGGAATGGGATTTAGGTCTTTTTGAGTGGAGCTAAGGGTAATCTGGCCTATATCAATGTTTCTTTTGTGGGTTGGCAAGGGATTGGTGACAACATTAGGTTTCTCGGTGGGATCTCGAATTTGCTTATTGTCAATAAGATCTTGAATCTCATGACGCAGCCGCTGGCATCTTTCTGTTGGGTGGCCAGGTGTTTGGTGGAAAATGCAGAAGGTGTTAGGGTTATAGGATGGTGGAGGATTTTGTGGAGGTGGGGTTGGTTGTAGAGGTTTAATCTTTCCTTGTTGAACAAGTCGCTCAAAGACAACAGGAAGGGGTAGGGGAAGAGGGGTGAAAACTCGGCGTCTCTGGTTTTGAAATGGCTGGGTTGGTTGAGCAGGTTGGAACATGATGGCATTTATGGGCTCAGTTTTATGGGATTGGTGATTCATGGAGCTGGATGATGCACCGGCTGTGTAATTGGGATTTGCATATAGGGATGAGGTATTTCCAATGTAATTTCGCTTGGGTCTGGGGATGGGATCTCCTTTCTTCAACACCCCACTTTGCATGGCTTCCTCAATTGACAAACCCATCTCAAAATAGGTCTCAAAATTATGCGCCTGAGCCATCACCATATACTGAGCTAGATCAGGCTGAAGGTTCTTGGTTATGATGCGCATTTGGTCCTTGTCACTAGGACGATCGGTCATTTGCGCAGCCTTTGCTCTCTATCTCTTCACAAATTCCGCAAAGGATTCTCTCTCTTTCATCTTAATACTCTCAAGCTCTCAAGTGGTGACTTTGAGCTGCACATTGTATTCAAACTGCTTAACAAAAGCAGCCACCATTTCTTCCCAAGTCTGTCTCTTCGAGATGTCAAGAGATAAGAGCCATTGGAGGGCGGGCTCCGTGAGAGTCTCATGGAACATCTGTGCCATGGCAGGCTTATCAACATCTTGCAATGAGAGAGAGATAACATAAGCCTGAACGTGTCCCCTCGGATCTCCGGTTCCGTCAAATTTCTCAAAGTCCACATGTTTGAACTTCTTGGGGAGCTTGGCACCTGGGAAGATGCAAAGTTTGTCCATATCAAAACCGGTGATGGCTCGCTTCTCACTTTTGGACACAGATTCTTCGAGCTTAAGTATCTTGGCTAGCATTTCAGCCAACTGGGGATTTTCAGGTGGAGGAGGCTGCTCCGGATGCTCATCATTGGGAATCTCTTGATCCCGAGCCTCACCATCGGGTATCTGCTGTTGAGGTGGAGGGAGTCGACTTTGAATGTTCACCATAATCGCCATGAGTTGGGCGATCTGGGTATCATTCTGAGCCCTTTCATCTTGCATCTCTTTCCTTAGCCGTTCAACCTCATTTGGGGGATCGTGCTCTTGTTCAGCCGCCATGCTCGTTTCGGACTTTGGCGATGAAGGTCGAGACAATCTCTGTCTGGGAGGTCGAGTCCAAACAGGTAAGGTCTTCTTCTTCTTTGCAGGCCCAATGGTTTTAAAACTGAACATAAGCAAAAGCGGGACTCAGTTTGCAGCCTTCGAATGCCAAATATAAACAAAAGGGTGCCTAGACATTCGTGTCTCTCCCCGCCCCTAAGTTAAACGTACTTCTAGTCCTAAAGATTAGGCTACCGGTTTCGGATCTCACTTGGAATCGTTTGTACAGCAGATTGTATCATCACCACGGATAAGTCGTTTTACTCGGCAGTTACGACTTTTCAACCTACAGCCTAAATGTTGAAGTCGCAACTGTTATCCTTTCTTTGACCATCCGAGACAAAGCAATGAGGTGTCGCCATCCAGTTACAAATGGTTCCAAGGTTAGTTCGAAACACGGGCGGCCGTTCGGGCACGACCAACACCGGAGGTATCTCAAACTCCGTGGATTTAAAGTCTCCTAGATTGTCATGTACAACCTAGGGTTAGACTACCGGATCCAAATCTCACTTAAAGCCATTGCACAGAAGATCTTCCAACACCCCGGGTAAACCATTACTCGGTAGGTACGGCGTTACAACCTAAACCCTAAACGTTGACGTCGTAGCACTTTTCTTGGTCATCCTAGACAAAGCAATTTGGATGTCGCAATCCAGATACAAATGGCCTCAAGGCTAGTTCGAATCACGGCGGTCGTTCGGGCACAACCAACACCGGAGGTATCTCAAACTCCGTGGATTTAAAGTCTCCTAGACTCGACCCAACGGCTTTGGAAGGTTGCCCCAATCCTCAAGTTTTCTTTTAACGAAAAAGTCATTGACATTGGATGGACGGATTTGGGAAAACATGACTCAGACAGATTTTCGGCCAAAAATCTAAATTTGGATATTTAAGGGCGATTGTCCCTCCTCGGGCTAATGTCCCGTAAAACCCATTTAGATAGTTGTCAAGAATCTGATCATTCAAATTTTCCCACGTCCGGTCGTCCTAAAGACCAACTTGTAAGAACAACGCGCATATGGGATGCACGACTCATCATCGGGCCAAGGCAACCCTCTACTAACTGTCGGGAACCTAACTTATGCTATACTGACCACATATAAGACAAGAACATGTACGGATGCAAGTGTATGTATGTATGCAGTATGGCATGCTTGGAAAGACGGTAACACATAGCATGGAACAGGATGGAACACATAATCCTAACACATTGGTTGGTTATCTAACGTGGGGTTCTATGGTTAACTATTGCAACGGCCGGTTTTGGTTTAAGATGGGTACCCCGGATTCAAAGCCAAAGCTGTCTCTCACCGCCAAGGATCCCGCAAGGCGATGGTAATAACGACAATTGTGACTTATCACGGTCGGGGGGTGCTGAGCATTTCGGGATTCCCCGTCACCGGCAAGCCGGGCGGGATTGCCGAAACACACCAGCGGAGCTAGTAACCATCCACATGCAATGCAAAAAGTCCGTTTAAACAATATTTTCAAAATCCTTTAAACATTTTTCAAGTTTAGCTCTCAATGATTAATACACATTTTAATAAAATTACACATAAGTGTAATAGTACTAAAATGCATATTAATGCATAGTCCCCAGCGGAGTCGCCAGCTTGTGAACACCCCGCGGAGCGTGATGGGTCCACGAAAAACGGTTTTGATTTCTGAAAATGATTTCATTGGTTGAATGGAGTCGCCACCCGGATTTGAGGACCGTACCCGAGAAACCGTTTGAAAAATGACTCTTTTGCCCTTGAAATGGAAAATGCTTTACCGGTCTCCAAAATGAGATTTCTCGGGTCCGGGAGCTAGGTTACGTGAGGGGAAGGAATTTAAAGCACCCCTCACGCCCGGCATATTTACCGGTCTCTACTAAATGTTTGAAAAGATTTTGGGAAACATTGTTTAAACGGACTTCCAAGACAGATCTATACGAAAGCACGACAAATACATCAATAAGATTAATGAAATATGGGTGGATGATTTATTATGCAAAAGATGCTTAAATCACACTAAAATGCCCCTAAACTGCCCTAGAATATCTCAGAAACTGATCACAAATGCTCAACACATCACACCTGGACTGCAATCTGGGCGCCTGGATTAAGCAGATCCAGGCGCCTTGATTGAAGGAGTCAATCCAGGCGCCTGGATTGCCTTCCAGACAGAAACTCTACTAATCCATTTCTCACAACAGAGACCAAATGCAAAGTTTTTATCAACTCACATGCACTCTAGAAGATATGTAACAACACAGAAACAAGTTTGAACCTTAAATGTGACTTAAATACAATGAAATGATACTAAAATACAATGACAATGTAATGATAATATGCATTTTAATCATCTATAATGAGAATTTGCCTGAATAACATGGAAAGAATCTCATCTTTATCCTTTAAAATTAGATGATCAGAACCTACAAATAGCATACAAACTCATATGAATGCTTCTTACTTATGTGATCTCTTTTTAAAACATGATTATAACCTTAAAACACTTTAAATGATCATCCAAACAAAGATCAGAATGTGAAATGTAAAGAGCCATAGACCAATGCATGCAAGAGGTGTACCAAAATTGATCAAAATATAAAAGAAAACAGAAAATTATGATAAGGGAAATGGGATCCAGGCGCCTGCATGGGATGAATCCAGGCGCCTGGACTCAATGCAGGCGCCTGGATTGAGCTCTGATACACAAACTGTTTTCTTCTGATGATGATTTTCAAACCTCTCTCAAACCCTCCACTGGTATAGAAGACCAGTGAGGACTTGATTGAGTTCCCCTCAGGGCCTACTTGAACATTTTGGTAGGAAAACTACCTTTTTGGCTTGATCAAGAACTTGAAGTGTTTTTTTTTTTTAGTAGGTTTTGTAAGAATGTAGCTTCTGATTTTGGATTTTTCAGAGCTACAAGGGGTGGTTTGTGGAAGCTTTTGTGGAGTTTGGTTGTTGAGAGTATGTATATGAATGGATTGATGAGGTAAAGAGATGATTTTTGAGGTTGAAATGGGTTTTGAGGAGTGATGAAAGGAGCTGGAATTTCTGGAGTAGTTTTGGCAGAGTAACAACAAGGGAATTGATCAGATTTCTAACCCCTGAAAATGGAGGAATGGTGTTGCTTTTATAGGCAAAACAAGGGCTCAAAGTGAGCCACTTGAACCCTTGAAAGGGTGAGGGATCACCTAGGGGGTTATGGCTAGATGCAATGATCTCTCTCACACCCCACTCTAACTGATTCTGCAAGAAAATCCCCAGGATATCGTTCCCTCCCACTAACAAACTTAAACTACACTCAACCTGGACTGATATCCAGGCGCCTGGATTGTGCAATTCCAGGCGCCTGGACCATGGAATCCAGGCGCCTGGACCCCTTCCAGGCGCCTGGATTTGGCCAATCCAGGTGCTTGAAAGGGTAATCAAGGTGCATGTGTTCTAAGGTTTTGGGCCATTCTAGGGGGTTCAAGGGGTATTTTGGTAATTTTCTGGGAGATTATTGGTGGGGTTTTTCAAGTCTTTGATCAAACCTTAAGTGTTCTCAAATAAGCATTTTCATCCTCGGGGAAGTTCCGGAATTCCGAGGGTCCGGATTGGGGTGTCTACATCTGAGAATATGTTGGAAATTGGAAATGCAAATTTCATTGCAGCGATGACTACTCAATCTCGGGTTGATGTTGACGTCTCTTCAAATTCTTGTGTTGGGGAAGGCTTTTTGGATCTGGATGATGGCAATAATGTTGTAAACATCGCTGGTCCTTTGACTGAAAATCATGTTGGGATAGTAGATAAGTCCTTGACAGCCAGTGAAGCAGAAGAGGAGGAGGAAAGAGAAGATGGTGAAATAGATGGTAATAACAACGTGGAAGTTGTTGAACAAGTGGCTGATATTGAAGATGGGGCACTCAAAGGGATAAAAGAGAAAAGAATTAGAAAGAGCATAAATGAAATTCTAGGGTTCGCTAGAGTAAACACAGGTGGAAACAATGGAAAGAGGAACAAAAAGGAGAGTGTGGTGTTAAGGGCAGCTGTGGCATCTGCTGCTCTATCCGCATCTAATTCATCAGGGGATATAAATAACAGGAACAAAATTCTTTTAGATGAAGCTCAAGCCATTTGGGCAGTAGACAAGCTCTTTGGAATTAGTTATGATGGTGATGAGAATGAGGTCATAAGCAAAATTGCTGAGATGGAAGCCCTCAATAAGGCAAGGGTTGTTAATAATCACTAGTGTCTTTTGTAGTGATTGAGGGTCTTTTTTTTGGCTTGGGCTGTTTTAGGAGGTTGTTTTCTGGTGTTTGTGGTCTTTGCTCCTGTTTGCTTTCTGGATTGTATAGGTTTTTGCTTTTGGTTTTAGGTCCTTTGATTGTTTGGTTGTCTTCTTGCCAGTCTTCTTGATTGAGGGTCCTTTGATTGTTTGGCTGTTTTAGAGGCTCTTTTGTCTTTCTCTTGCCCCGTTTAGTCTTGTATCTTTCGATATCTGATTAATAAAATTCTTTTTTGCTTTGCGAAAAAAATTACCTGGGCGGTGCTTTTTCAATTTTGTTTTGGAGCTGTCGGTAATTGCCCCAAGGATTCTAGATCGGCCCGTAATTGCCTCTTAAATATGCTAATGCCAACCAAAATACGGATCAGTTTATTCTCTTCACATATATCAACTAAAAGTCCAAATAGCGGTAACAACTTGTCCAAGGTCCATAAGCTATAAGATGGGCTTTTTATGGCAAACTCATCCTAAAATCAATTCTATTAAAATTATCAAAACCCACTAACATTGACCAACTAAAGAATGGTAGAATACCAATGAATGAATATGTCATGGAATAGAGTATTGGAATAGTAAATCAATTGAGAAAAAGATTAAAAAAATCAATTGACTAATCCCAAACTCTAATGACCCAAATTTTGACCTAATTTTTTTTTCGAATAAAATAAAATTCCTTTTTATTAAAATCTTTATTTTTATTTTGATTAACAATTGGTTTAACAAATTATTGCATGAATAAGCTACATATTTGATTTGAGTTAACGATGGCAATTAACCTTAGATAAAGTTTACCTAACCAAGGAGACAAACAAATGAGGGAAAAAAAACAAACACAAAAAGTTAGTAAAATCTTTTTTTTTTTTTTTTTTTTGAAAATGTCAAGAATTTCATATCAACGCCATCCGGCAACGATTACATCAAATGACAGGAAAGAAACCACAACCACTAACAATTGAAATGAACACGGCTTAAAGCTATCAAAGGCTACCGGCTCTCAGACACACCTGCCGAAGCAGACCCAACACCTTCGGGATGGAATGATGAATCCTATCAAAGGCTAGCAGTAGAGAATCCAACGGACACCCGGTTCAAACCATTGAACAATAAAGCGCAGATGTAATCAACAAAACAGACAAAAAAAAACAGAAAAAAGAACAGCTAAACGAAACCCACAAAACACAATGCTTCCACACTGATTCTACCCACTGAGTCACCCCACTGAGTCGCACCACTGAGTCGCCGAGTGTTGTTGAGTTCACAATCCAGCCGCTTCTCCGGAAGAAGCCCAAGCTCCATGGCCGGCCGCCTGCGGATCTGGAGCTTTATTGGAGGGGGGCCAAACCACCCGAGTTTCAACCCTACGTCAGATCTACCGAACAAGCCTCAACAGATGGCGAAGGAAGGTTCAAAGATGGAGGTGGAGATGTAGTACGATGGGGAACGGTGTTGGTGGGTAGCGGCTGGAGGAGGGAGGTAATTTTGAAAGAGGTTAGTGGTAGGATAATGGAGGGTGGTGGCGGCTGGTGGACATGGAGGACGGTGGAGGTAGGTGGTGGCCGGAGGAGGAAGGCCGATTTGAAAAAGCGTGCGGAAGACTGGCATGGGGGTTAAAAAACCAGTGGCCGGCACAAAAAAGTCGGGCGGGGGTGGGGTGCGAGGGCGGCAACCCCACCCCCAAAGTCAGAGTTCAAGAAGAGGAAGGAGGAGAGGGGAAGAGGTGGATGAAGAAGAAATCAGTGGTAAGAAAAAGGAGGAGAGGGGCGGCGGCTAGATGGAAACAAAACCCTAGGGGTGGAAAAGGAGACTTGAGCTCCTAGAGAGAGGAGACCCGGCTCTTAAGGACTTTTAATGTTATGCAGTTTAGTAAAATCTTATTGATAATAGCAATCTGAGCCATGCTTTCGACAATTAGCAATTCAAATCATTTACATATAAGATAAGGGGGTGTTTGGGAGTCTCATTTTCAGCTTTTTATTTTTCAATTTTTTGAATTATGGTCAGAATGTATTGAAAATGAAAAATGAAAAATGAGTTTTGAGAGAATGTGTTTTGGGTATTGTCTCCCAAACACCTAAAGGCCCTGTTTGGATGCCGGAGATGGCACCCGGATATGTCAAGAAGCCGGATTTGTAATCCCGGTCCCACACATATCCGGTGTTTGGTTTGCACAATTGAGAAGTCGGATTTGGCAAGGCTGGATTGCAAATCAGGGGGGAAGCCGGATTTGCCAACGCTAGCCTTACCCCTGTCGTTGGCAATCCGGGTGAAAATGGGTCCATTTTACCCCTCCAAATCCACCCATGTCCTAACAAATTACAACCAGGGAAAATGGAAAAACATAGAGAAAAAAAAGAAAGCAAAATGATGGGAGAAGCGAGAGAGGGGGAGAGAGAGAGCGCTACCGGCGCTGTGGTTACCGGAGCCACCATTGTTGCCGCTTCTGTTACCGTAGCTGCTGGTTTTGATTTCTGCTGTTACCGGAGATGCAAAGCTTCTGGCTTTAATTTCCATTGTGCTGGGTTTGATCGGTGGAGTTTGCTAGAAGATCCGTAGGTGGGTTTGGATTGAGAAATCAGAGAGGGAGAAAGAGAGAGAGAGAGTAAAGTAAATTTTTTGTACTCGGATGAATTTGGACCAAGTAAAGTGCATCCATTTTTCGATAAAAAAAAAAGAGGTGCAGTCATTTATTTTTCTTGAATCTGGAACCAACTAAAAAAATTATACTCCTACTGTACAAATTATACAAATGTATTTTAAAGAGTATTTACATTGGGGGCAAATTAGTCATTTGACAATTTATCCTATCATATCTACCTTCCAAATCCCCCTTCTTAAAATACCATCCAAACGGCGGATTACAAATCCACCCTCATTACAAATCCACCCTCATTATAAATCCACCCTCAAATCCGCTCTCATTACAAATCCACCCAAAATCAAATCCGGCATCCAAACGGGCCGAAAAAGAGAAAAAGAGAATGTGAAAAGGAGAAAACTAATCGGCCAAACACCTCTAAGTATCTTCTTACATGTAGGATAAGTATTAAAATCCAGGCGAAAATAATTTTGAACGGGTGACGGCTCTAAGGGGGTGTTCCACTAACAAAAAACTATTTTTTCTAAATACCGAGATAGATCATTCTCTCACAACACATCACATAAAAAACCGTAAAAAATCAATTTTTTCAAAAAATTGAGTTAGACAGTTAGTGAACACCCCCTAAGGATCACTCCACGGGTGTGTAATGACTAGAGAGAGCGCGCGCTGGACAGAGTGAAATGAAATTACTAAACCCGAAAGGTCGGATAAGCAAAAAAAATCCCAAAAGGACAGATGGAAGCAGATTCGGTCTGTTAAGTTAACACGTGTATACGTATGTATGCCTTGCTTGTAATTTGGACATCCCTAAAACGGATCCAGGCCTTCTCTCATCTCTCCCTCCCTCCCTCGCCCAATAATCTCGTAGCCCCGTAATCCATGGCCTGGACCACCGCCCTCGTCGGAGTAGCCTCCGTCACCGCCGCGGCGGCGATAATCTTGGTCAAGCCAAAAGACCCAAGTTTCCAACTAATCTCCATCACTCTCAACTCCCTCAAACTCAGCCTCCCTGTCGTCGACGTCGAGCTAATCCTCACCGTCCAGGTCACCAACCCCAACGTCGTCCCGATCCAGTACTCCTCCACCGAGCTGTCCATCTTCTACGACGGATCCCTACTCGGCACCGCACACATCGATGCCGGCTCCCAGCCGGCCAAGTCGACCCGGCTACTCCAGCTCCCGGCGCGGCTCAGTGGGATAGAGCTGGCCCAACACCCCGCGAAGTTCGTCGGGGATCTTAGGCGACGGGAGATGGTTCTTGACGCGGCTGTCGATATGGAGGGTACGGCTAAGGTGCTGTGGTGGGACCACAAGTTTAAGGTGCACATGGATAGTCATGTGGTGGTTGATCCTGTGTCTCTCGACGTGGTAGATCAGGAAAACAAGGCGGAGATGGAATTGTTCGTGACTTAAGAATGTATTGGACTGTAACTTAATGGATTCGTTATATAAGTTTTGAAACAGTCTTCTTTTCTCTCATCTATCGATTGTTGCTCCGCTTGAGCTAAGGTACCGCAAATGATTGAACTTCAAAGTAAACCTTGTTTATGCAGGAGAAGTGTTCGATGAAATGTGTTAGTGGAACTGTAGTTGGGTTTGTTCATTTCATTTTTGCGTAAGGATTTCAACATGAAAATGGAGGACATGTACAGGAAATACAGGTAACTAATAAATGTACTAGAAAAGATTCCTCAGTTTTATTTTGGCTCTGTATTACTGTATATTGATTGGAAACTTCAGTTTTTTCTGAACAAGTCTCGAGCTATTCGGGCTTTAGCTAATCTTTGGATCAATCCATCAATCCGTCGTCTGCTAACAATAGGTTCGATTAAAATTGGGACAAACAATGAATTATATTGTAGAAATTCAGTCTAAAAAAATGAAGCAAATAAGAAGGGAAGAAGGGGGAAAGGATCTGCTGTACCAATTTTCAGTACACGATCAGCTGAAGTTTTGGAGGCTTTGGGACTTAGATGGGCAGTGACGATGGCCAAGGAGAAAGGGGGTGAGCACTTTTCTTTTGAAGGGCTCATGTTGTAGCCAATTATCCGGACTGGGTGTGTAGGGAAGCTCTCTTTGATATCTCACATTTATCATAATCAATAATATGGCTACCGATTGACAAAAAAAAGAGGTTCAATACAATACAGGAAGCAGCCAAAGGCTGAGATTCACTCGGTGCACTACTCAGAATAGTGCACCGAGTGAATCTCAGTCGTCGACTGATTTTTCCTGTATCATTTCATATTTTTCTTTCATGGATCAAACACTTTTCGTAAAAAAAAATTTCCGATGACGTGCAATTAGACGTACGTTCAAGCATGAAATTTCCCGGGTAAGTGCGAAGAAAACGGTAAATTGTTCCCCGACTATGAAATGTGAACTTGAATGGAACCAACGTTTTTCCCCTCCACCATAATAAGGGAGTTTGAGCCAACTTACTCGTATCTCGATTATTTCCCTCTCTGGTTTGGTCAAAGGTAGACCATCTATGCCTGGATTTGAGGATTCACAAGAGAGTTTTCTCTTCCAGCGTAATCTTAAGAAGTTGTCAAATTTCTAACTCAAAATGTCTGGATTAATAGCTCATAGCGTACCTCTTGCTAGTTGATTCTTGGAATTTGTACGTGGGCAAACAGTTAGGAAATGTGAACTTTATTTGTGAAACTTACCTGTTGTGTGTTGAGAATTTGTCTAGTAGAGTGTTTGAGAAAAAGGGAAATCCACAAATTCACAAATGAATACACAATTTCTCTTCACAAATCACAAAATGTCAAAGGTACAAATAAGGGGCTGCAAATGAATCGACTCAACAATTTGCAATAAATGTCAAACGTGTATTATGGAAACATACCTTTTACTTATTCATGAAACTAAAAAAAATAATCAATAAATAAAAGAGTCGTGCTGCGAGTGAACTCAACAATTTGCACAACATTATTCTTAACATGTCAATGTGACATTTCTTAACATGTCAATGTGACATTGCTTTGTTGGATATTGAAAAAGGAAAATTCTAAAATCAGCCCAATGTGCTGATTATAAGGCGTAAAAAGTGTATTAAAATGTGTGAAAAGTGTATGAAAAAGTAAAAAAAAATACATTGAAATATGTGTTTTTTTTTGTCTTTTTGTCAGCCCTGTGGGCTAAGCCAGGAATTGAAACAAGACTAGTACTATAGTATATATTTGATACTTGTGGATAATAAATAAATAAAAATTCATCTCAAAAGCCACGTAGAGGTGATAAAGGATTTTTAAATTCGTAAGTGACAAAATATTACTCCCTTCGGTCCACAAAAATTGTCCATTTTCATTTTTTACACCTTTCAATAAAATTTCTATATTTTGTAATTTCATAAGAGATGTAAATAGTAAAAATTAACATTCTTTATGAGACGGAGAGTGTAAATATTCTACGTACATAGTAACAAGCACCCTTAAATGTTGAACCAAACGGGCCAGATATCAATGGCCCAATTCGTAGCCCACCTTGGCATACATTGGAGCCCAAACTGCAAACCCATCTTACAGATTTGGTTTGAACCTATTATTGCACCGCTGCATCTGGTCCACAGAATCAACCCGTTTCTTAAATCCGACGGTTATTAGCTTCCTTTTCTCTACACTCTCTGCTCTCAACAAGAGTTCAGAGCATTTTTAAACGAAGCAACAATTTTCTCTCTCTACTCAAATACCACCAATTACTCGGTAAGAACGTTCACTGAATTGCAAATTTTTGATTGATTCCACTTTTACATATAGTTACATACTTACATGTATAACGTATATGGTTTTGGTGATCAGGTGGTTCTGTTTAGGGCATATTTGCATTCCAATAGCCTTATATCATACGCTCTTATGCTCTTGAGTCTTGATGATCGGTTGAATATGCTACTATTATGTTGTAGCAATCTTATTGTTCTCTATTAACTGTTTGTGCTAGTAGATTCATTCGTAAAATGTACTTATTCCAGTTTATCACTTTCTTCTTGTTCTTTTTTTGGGTAACTAACTTTGTTGTTGTTGTTGTTGTTTAGTATGTTTCACTAGATTGTGATCATAGTTGTTCATAATTTGTTTTTCTTCTTGTTATAAACGTCCGTAGAATATTTTTATACGATCCTTATCGGTTAATTTGCTTATTAGATGGACCCAAGGATTTAAATAATGCTATCAGAACGGTAATAGTCGTTGTGTAACGGTATTGGGAGTATCGTACTATACTAGGGTCTTGGGTTTTTGAAAATCATTTTTGGCAAAAAGATTTAGAGTGCCTAAATCATCCGGTCGAGTATCAACCTTAACGGCTCGGAATCGAAAACGTATTGATACGTAACGGGAACTGGTTGATACGCATTCCATTTTCATTTCACTGATACGTCGGGGTGGAATGGTATCTGAAGGCTGAAGAATCTTTACGTTACGTGACGGCCGATATTTAAAACCTTGAGATGGACCTGCCATATTATTTTATGCATATCTGTATTCATATTTGTGTGTGTGTGTGTGTGTGTCCTTGACTGCATAGGTATTTGTGTACTTGCAAGGTGTTGTGTGCGTCTGCAAACTTAGATGAACCTCCGTGTGATTTTGTTGTACTTCCTGGGAAGATTTACTTGCTAGACTCCAAGAATAATCACTCTCAGAAGTTTTTACCATGGTTTTAGAGCTGAAACCTGCAAAACAATGTGGTGCTGGAATTCTAGAAATCAAAGGCAAAGATATGAAAGCTTGCACACAGTAGTACATTCCTTCGATTTTGTTTTCTTGGTTATTTGAATGGGGCATATATAAAAGAAAACTAGAAAGGATTAATTGACTTAGAGAGCTACATGTTCTTACTGGTACCCCACATGAAATTCATGTGACTATTTTTTTCAGGATCTTGTTCCATTTGGGTCTGAAATGGTATTTGGATAGTACAGTTTTCTTTTCTGGTTCCCATTGTATCTGACATTGGATTGAATTTTTGTATTTTACATTTTTCTTGTATTAAAAATTGATTGTTCATTGTAGCTTCCACCAAGAACCTTAATATAAGGGGTGATCGAATTTCCAATTATTGAAGCGTTATGTTTAAGCTACGGGATATACGAGAGACCTTGTTAAACTTCTTCTCCATATTTTAGTAGCTTGGTTCTTGAACGAACCAGCGTTCTTATGTAACTGGACGCTTTGTATTCATAATTGTTACTGGTATCAAAGTGTGAGAAAGGAATGTTGTCAGCCACTTCAGGCAGCTTTTGATCAACATATTGTTAGATATGCACATTCTGTCTCTTTACAGGAAAATTACTGTATCTGATTAACAGCTGCAATGGCAACAAGGGTTGCTGCAAGATATATACCTCGCAGGCTCTTGAGCAGTGGTAAAGTTCTTGGTGAGGAGGAAAAGGCTGCCGAAAATGTCTACATTAAGGTCTGCTGCTTCTCTGTTCATATCCTCTTTTATTGTGAATCTGCGTTGTGCGTTCTTATTTTATCTTGGTGAAATGGCACTGTAAGTCTGTAACCATACCCAACAGCCAATGGGTCACCGGACTCACCACTGTCACCATTCCTATCTAACGTGTGAGGTTGGCAATCCATTCGGTGAGAGGGATAGGTGATTGTAGCAAAACTCCTTTCCTTTTAATCCTTTTTTCTTACTTTTTCTGCTTTGGATATGCGATGTGTACATTTATCTGCTTTCTTAGTTGCTAATAAGGTTGGCTCATTATTTTACCATCCTATGTACAGGGACAGGAAATCCCACGACTATGTAATTTTTTTCCCTTTCTATTTCAAACGTGGAATTTGTATAATTTAGCATGGACTAATTTCTTATCCATAGAGAGTGCCTAACTAATTTCTTCAAGCAATTTGCAGTTGATATTTGCATTTGCTTGATTGTATGTCACTGCCATGATTATTCATGTCTGTTTCCCTGACTAATTGCATCTTTTCAAGTGATTGTTGAACATTAGTATACTGAACTTTCTCCATGCTAGCGGTAGTGAATTGGGGGAAACGGACCAGTTTCCTCATACATTTTACCTGCATTTACGAAGCATGGTTGTTACTCATTTCCATGGTGCAATGATGATGAACATTAGATTCGAGTGACTTTCATTGGCGATTTTCTTTCACACGTCTCTGATTTTAACCAGCATTCTGCCGTTAAGTTTGGGATGGATATGCAGATTATGGGAAGTACATCTGCTTATTAAGTGTTTTGTCCTATATGTTATGACATCTTCACAACTATGTGTGCTTTTCCAGAAAATCGAGCAAGAGAAGATGGAGAAGCTTGCTCGCAAGGTACGATCAAGTTGCACACTTTCTTTCACTTGGGTTGATCAATAGAACGTAGAAAGACTTAAAATAAAGAAAAATAAGTTAGTGGTTATTCTTTTGGTTGACCTTTCGTGACATGGTACGTAAGATGCAATTTTTTGTACTAACACTCAATGGCTTGATTCCTTAAATGTAAAGGTTTCCTTCAATATTACACTTCCCATACAAACTACAATATCTCTGCAGATTTGCTTAGGCAAGTGCATCTGGACCACGTAAAAGTATGAAACTGTTTAGGTCTGAAGAGTGAAGACTTTGAATGTTGTTGCATTCTGAGCTTGCTAGAATGTGTCACCACCAATTTCTATAACAAGTGAACACTGGTGCTGTAAACAAGTATTAGTTCTTATACTCACGATATGTTCATGTGTTCAATAGAAACATATACACCAACAGTTGTATGTTACATATTGATGTTGGCTTTGGGCACCTAGGTTTCCAGCTTTACGTTGTGAGGCTTGTTTTGCAGTGTAATCCTTGTTGTTAGTAGTTTTTCAGTCCAAATCAGTTTGATCCTATTTGATTCAAATCTAGAGGCTCTTGTTGGTAATCACATGCTTCTGAGTTAGAATGCTATTCATTGGTTTGGTTGCTGACTTTCAAAGATGAAAAATCTCCAGTTTTTAGTTTTTACAATTTTTTCCTTCTTTAAATTAGCATCAAAGACATTCTGAGGTGTTTTAAGTTTGAATCTGTAGTCCGGCTTCCCCCTACACTATTGTACAGGAGTTCTATGACCGAAACACAAATAAAGAGTGTCTTTTCACAAAACCCAACATGCAAATAAATCCTTTAGCTTTTGTATAATTACGTAGAAGGCTTGAATGGTTCTCTGAGTTCTATCCTCTACTTTCCAGTCATGTAATTGTGTTCTTGTAAGTAGATTAATGCACAGTCACATGTAATTCACAATTTCACAAAGCTCTGGCACTCATCTTTTGACATGAAGGAAACACCTGTCTTCTTGGCCTCATGTCACCCGTCTACTTGGAAAATTTATTGTTAATATACATCTGATTATCCAGATCTACAATTAGATCTTTTATGTTTCATTACCTGTTCTACATGGTGTTACCGGATCTTATGATGCATGATTGGATTCAAAATTCCCATATTGATTTGACAACTTGGGTTAAATGGTATCAGGGGCCTAAACCAGAGGAGAAACCACCAACAAGCTCAGGAGGGTCAGCATCCGATGTTAAGACAAGCGATCCAGCCTCCTCAACATCTGGGGTTTCGACCGACAAGTACAGAAACTATGCAGTTGCAGCCGCCTTGGTGACTGGCTTTGGTTCTCTGGGGTGGTACCTGGCATCCAGGAAGAAGAAGACCGAAGAAGTGCACGACTAGTGTTGATACTGCTCACGTGGTCAATTAATCGACTTTTTGGGGTAACAGTAATGGGTTTGCTTTTAAAATCCTAGGTTCCTACATAAATAAATCATAGACATATGTTGGAAACACCGACTTTCTCCCCTTGTTACATCATCGAAAAGTTTATCCACTGTTTGATAAGAGAGAAACCAAACCTGTTTCTACTTTCTATCTTTAACTCACGGTTGGATGATAAATTTTCTCGGTACAGAGTCTCTCTCTCTCTCTCTCTCTCTCTCTCTCTCTCTCTCTCTCTCTCTCTCTCTCTGCTGTGTGCGTGTGTGCGCGCGCGCGCCTGCATTTTTTAGGATTTGGAAAACTTCTAATTTGGTGGTTGATGTACATATTCAGTTCAAATGGTGTGGAGGGGAATGCCATGTTTGTAAGCAGAGAGGAGAATCAAGTTTGAAGATCCTGTTTGGGTAATATTCTCAAAACCAAAAGTTTGAAGCCTGCAAGGACAAAACTTGGCTTGCTAAGGCCCCGTTCCTCTTATCTTATCGGCTTTTTTTTTTTTGGCTTTTTTCCGTCTTTTTACTCAAAATGTCTTAAAAGTCTCTTCTTATATACAAAGTCTCGAAAGTCCAAAAAATCACAATAATGTAAACAATTTTATTTTTGTCTATAATTTAAAGACATGCAACAAACACACCCTTAAGTACGTCTTACGAAAATAAGACTCATGAAGGGATTACCTGATCCTTTTAAAATAAAACGAAAAAAAAAAGAAAAAAAAAAAAGGAAAGAGAGAGAGAAGGGTGGTATGTGGCACTTTTGATGTATTCAATGTGTACTCTACGAAGGTGTCTAGGGGTGTGATCGGTTTAGTTCGATCCGGTTTTTGGCATTTTGGTTGATTGAACTGAACATTTCGGTTTCCGTTTGCTCTTGTTTGGTGCTATTCGGTTCAGCCATTTGTTTCGGTTTATCATTGGGCCAAAAATTCACAATTTTGAATTAAAGCTCCATCTTAAGTGTATACAATAGTCCAAACAATAATTTTAGCACAGCAATAATTAGGCCCAACAATAATTGTAACCTATATAACCAAACCGAACAACAATTGTATCCCAAAAATCCATCACCGATAGTAGTTTAATGGTGACAAAGCCCTCAAACGCCTTAAGAAAGCTCTTCACTACTCCGGGTTTTTTTATGGTAGTAAGGCTAAGGAGACCAATGGATATCAACTATTTCGGTTTACAGTTTCATGGAAAATTGCTCGGATTAAGCCATTTTCGGTATTTTTTTTGTTGATTTCTCGCTGGGACCCTTAAAAACACCGTTTAAACACATTGGACGGTTCGGATCGTTGAAATTCGATCGGAATCTATAAGGTATGAAAAAAGTTCGAATTTTAAGGGTTTGGATAGGAAGTTTAGTGTTGCACACCCTTACCTAATCGGTGGACCTAGTAACAAGGGGGTACCGCATACCATTACCAAATCAGTAATGATACATATACAAAAAAAATACCCACAATTTACCCACACACTCACCATAGTGTGTGGGCTCCACACACACTAGATGTGCAAGTGTGTGTGGATAAATTGTGGGTATTTTTTGTGTGTATGTATCATTTTTGTTACCAAATTGGTGTCCCTGTTAACAAGCGGAAAAACTAAAGGCACAAATCAAATGCGTACATACCAGCTTGGGGACCCACTTTTTGGGTCCTACACTAACTATCCGAGCCGTTTGTTGATCTTTTGAATGAAACGGGGAGATTTTGGATCAAACATTTATACACGTCCGATTGAGCTGATTTCTCACGGGCCCCTCGAAAAATTATTCTAAGATCAATGAACGGCTCAGATTGTTTGTGTTGGACCCAAAAGTGGGCCCACAATCTGGTTTGTACACGGTCTGTACATATGTATTTGTACATATAGAAAGGTTCGTTAACAAGTGGGGTTCGGTGGACTTGGATCCGGGTGGAACCTAAACCAGTGCGGTTTGGTCAGTGGTGTAGTCAGAAAATTAGGTCAGTGAGAGCACAATTCATAAACGATAGTACTTTTATTGTGAAAAAAAAATCTATTCATAAAGAATCTAACATTTCTTAATTTTCATCTAAAACGAGTCTCGCCTTATTTACATTTTATGGACAAATGTGCCTCTTAGACTATTTGGTTGTACTCTTTGGCTTCCAAGGAGGAGGTTTGGGGCTCTAGTCAATCGAGGTCTGGGGTTCATAAATACGTGATTTCAAGGCAAAAATTCAGTGAATTGAAAATTGTTTGTGAGTAAAAAAAAATTCCTCCCAAAAATCGGTCCGTGGTAATTTCTTATCCGACAAAGGTCTGTTACCTTCCCCGGTCTCCTCCTCCCTCTGTTTCAAGTTTTTAATACTAACTTTTATGCAATTTGGAGAGAGAGAGAGAGAGAGAGAGACGAACAACATGGAGGGAAAGAGAGTGGTGGTTTCAGCCCTGCAATTTGCTTGCACCGACGACGTGTCCACTAACCTCAACACTGCCGAAAGGTCTCTCCTCTTCCAACATACGTCATTTTTAACATTCTAGGTCATCAAACTCTGATAAAGCAGCACTAGTTTGTCATTCCTTCACCATTCATCTCCATTTCCAACTAGGGTTTCAATCAATGCGTAAAATCATAATTGCCAATGTCATTTCCGAATTTTGACTGATCTTTTCTTTTGTAGGCTGGTTAGAGCTGCTCATGGAAAGGGTGCCAACATCATTCTTATCCAGGTAACTCTACTCTCTTTTCTTGGATATGGAGCTCTGTTTATTTGATTAGGCTGTATTCGGATCATGGATTACTGGTTGGGTAAAGGCTTCGTTTGATGTAAATCGCTTTACTACTAAATATGAGTAGAACAAAAAGTGTCTCCTTTGATTTTTGAGAGAGAGAGAGAGAGTCATTTTGATACGAGTTTGAGTGGAGGGGTGTAGAGGGTTTTGGATAGTTCTTTACTCGAACTTAAGATTGGGCCAAGGATGTGCCCTAGCGAAGAGAATAAGCTATATTTATTCCTTTTTATGCTTTTTTAAAATAAATATAAAAAACCCACAATAATCCATTTTCTTTTTAAGAATCTAAAACACATAATTAATTTTTGTTTGAACGATTTCTTCAAGATCCTTGTTTAGAAAAAGTTTTTAACTTCCACATTATCTTAAAGTTGCTACGAAGATAAAACAAAAAAATCCAAATACTTATATGTTTCAAAAAAAAATCTAATTTCCATAAACATTTTCACGTGTAAAATTAGTAAATTTTGGTTTGTAAGTTATTGATAATAAATTTAAGAAGACTAAGTAAGAGAGAGAGGGAAAAGGTGAAAATAGCCTGACTTGACTTACATTTTGAGACGAGATAGTAATGATGATTACATAAACACGTGATAGTTTGGAGGATAAAATTGAATGAATGAAGGCTTGGTCATGAATAGTAGTAATTGTTTAGTGGTCTTGTAGCACTGTTAACGCGGTGCCCTAACATCCTTCATCACATATCTAGGTGGAAATCATACATCTAGAATTGAGCCTCACATGAATGTGTGATGAAAAAGGGTATTAATGGCACTATGTAACGGTGTCCTAGAATCATACAATTATTTCCCTTTTGTGAAGTTGCTACCGACGTTATTACTTGCACCTGTAAAAAAATAAATTACACCAAAAATCTGCCCACACTGTTGACGAACTACCTCCGTTAAAAGAATAAAAATAAAAAAATTGACGAACTACCTCCGCCACTGCCTCCTCCGATCCACAATCTGAAGAAATTTCGGAATGTTCAAAAACGAAAGAAATGACTCACAATCCTAAAGTTGTGTTTGGATCAAGGATTCGTAACGGATTCCTCTCCGAAAATTCAGTGAGTTTTCCTCCTCACCTTAGACCAGATGTAAAAACTGAAATCATGGTCATTTATATAATTATATGTATTGTTGCACATAATTTTATCAGCTTCCAAGCACTTGGCACCACGAATCATGAAGGTTCCTAATATACTCTATTCATTATAATGGCTACGTACCTTGCAATCTGCTAAAGTTCTAATTTCTCTCTTCGTCAAGGAAAATCTCGGGATGAACTGCTGCAGTTGTTAAATTGAGAGCCCTTAGGAGCTTCCTACGGTTAAAAACTTCAACTTCAACCACGAAAACTGAACTGGCAGGTCTATGATCCGATAATCGTATCTCTGCTCTCCTATAGGAAAGCTGCTTTATGCCTTTCCCCATCCATAGTATTCGATCACACCTGCACAAAATACCCAGGTACATAACAAACTAGTAACACAGCACCCACAGGAAGTAGGATAAATACTTTGCATTCTTAATCCAAAGTCCATTGCTTGTTCTGTTAACCAGAAAAATAAAATAAAAAAGTACTTAGTTCATAATTGTTTATCCCCTTTTTGTGAAGTAACTTAGACTCTGCATGATATAAGTCATTTCTTCCAATTTCAATCTCTTTCCCACAATTCCAGTGTTCTTAACTGATGAATTCCAAACAAATGGAACTTACCATGCAGGGGACCTCCTCTTCTCCCCTTCTTTTGGATTTTCACCGACGTATCTGTCTGAGTTGAATTCATACTTGTAAGTGGGTGGGAAGGTTATGGGGCCCTCTTTCCATCCCTCAAACACACGCCCGCTTTGGAGTTGTTTGCTCAGCTGCCATATTTACATATTAAAATTTATCCACATCAGAAAAATAAAAGATTGGTATTGAAAACTATTGATCAACCTAGATAACAATAAGTCATGACAAAAGGCTAGAACACTTCGAATCCACTGATGAAATTTGATTCTTGAACAAAAGCGCCATGGCCTTAGCAATTTAATTATCGTAAGCTGTAAACATTCAATTGAAGATTACTTCTTGTCCTTGAATTCTAACGAAAAAACTGCAGAGTTTAGAATGTAGGGAACCCTTAGTTTCAACTTTAGAGTAATATTTTTCTCTTTCAGCAATCTCAAAAATTCATCTTAACAGGTTATATCCAATTGATTTTTCAATAAGGTTATTGATTAAGAAAAGAAGTAACCTTAACCAAAATCAGGCCAAACAATGTCGCTCACCTGGTCACTATTCAGAAGTTTGTCCCATTGTTTCTTGTCCACAAGGTTCCTTACCTCTGCGTCCAACATATTGAGATGGTAATTCAAATCCCCAAACCAGAATATCTGGCTGTTTAAAGAAACATTGAATTACAAATTAATGTTCCAAAAAGATCTCCACAACACAATAGCACAAAACATGAATAAATCTGTTGTTGCTAACAAAGGATAACAAGATAAGTAGTCTATATCTCTGTCTCGTTGTTAATTTTCCAGATCCTACACAGAGCACCTCAGGATTAAAACCTTGATTTCTTTAATTCAAGCAAGGTCACGAGATTAATCCCATTATAGTGCTATTCTCTGGCCGCTGAACATATTGTTATATGTGTTCACATCATCAAATCTTATCTAATTGTGAGCAACTTGCAAGAATAGCAAAGCCAAATGCTACACTCTACGGAGTCGCCACTTGGCTTCGACTAACCAATCAAGCAAGGACACCGCTTTCACGGACAAAAGATTTTACTTGGTTGTAGAGAGTCATTAGCAGCAGTATATTTGATTGGTCAAAAGATTTTACAGTATCTATGGGTCTGAGGAAACTGGAATTCACTGTTGGTTGATTTACTGTCTTTTGATGGACCAGCTAGTAAAGAATGAGACCTGTAAATCATGACCACTGGCTGCTATGAAATATTTACTCATCGCCCATGGGTGGGGCAAACTCTTCAATTATGGTTCATGCTTTTTCTGGGTGAGAGAGTTATAAGCCAATTAATCAGGTCGTAACATACCGCATATAGCATTACTCTTCTAAATTTTTAGCTGAAACTCTGAACTATAGGTGGTCCAGTTGAACTTTGCAAGGCAAGATTCATTTTACATTTCATGTTTTTGCCTTGTAAATAGGTGTAATGGGAGTTTAATCCAAACAGTTCTTATATGTGCATAATGATGCTCATATTGATAAAGTTAGGAACTCACGACATGCCTTTAAGATCTCTCACTCTCTCTCTCTCATTTTTAAACTTTGATAGCTAGACCCCCTTCTTTCTCTATCTTTATCACCTTGGAGATTCTGTCTTGATGTGTCTGAGTTCAGTTTCATGATCATGTGTATGCATCCAGGAACTATTTGAAGGTTATTACTTCTGTCAAGCACAGAGGGAGGATTTCTTTCAGCGAGCTAAGCCTCATAAGGGCCACCCCACGATTCTAAGGTAAATAACTGAAGTTGCGGTTGGTTATTAAATTAATGCTTTATGGTATTAAGGCCCTTGCTATGCCATATAAAAAAGCTTCAAGCCATTCTCAGCTTCCACATGCATAGAACTTCTAATTCAGTTGATCTTCTATGACACTGGCATCTGGCGTGCCATGTAGGATGCAAAAACTCGCAAAAGAGTTGGGCGTAGTTATACCAGTTAGCTTTTTTGAAGAGGCAAATAATGCTCATTACAATTCAATAGCCATAATTGATGCTGATGGGGCAGATCTTGGACTATACAGAAAGTCCCATATTCCAGATGGACCAGGTTTGTGAATTTGGGTTACTAACTCACCTCGACTCTGATATGTTGTTGTTTTCATATTTTTTGCTGAAATGAATAGTCCTCTCATCAGGCTACCAGGAGAAGTTCTATTTTAATCCAGGAGACACTGGCTTTAAGGTGGGCGTTTTAATATAGTTGAAATGTAGGTGTGTTTACACTAAGTTTGGTGATGGCTTGATATCCTAATGAAACTTCTTTTTGCTGGTATGGTGTTCGTATACAGGTTTTCCAAACTAAATTTGCAAAAATTGGAGTTGGTGAGAACTTTTTCTTTTTACGTTCACTGTTTTGGCTTTCAGTTTGTTAGATATTTAGTGGCACTTTATGCATACTCTTAAACTTGTTCAGATAAGGCTTTTAAATATGTTATTCACAAGTATGAGAAGCTCAAAAAGTAGTATGATCTCTAATTGAGCTTGTGTTTGTCAGCAATTTGCTGGGATCAGTGGTTTCCAGAGGCAGCTCGAGCTATGGTTCTCCAAGGTGCAGAAATATTATTTTACCCTACTGCTATTGGTTCTGAACCTCAAGATACTGGACTTGATTCTCGTGATCACTGGAAGCGAGTCATGCAAGGGCACGCTGGAGCCAATTTGGTTAGTTCCATATTCTGGCAAGTCGGTACTTATTAGGCTATGATATGCATCTTTATCCTGTTTGCTTGCACTGTCTAGTTCCTAAACGTATTCAACAGTACTGCCTTCATTCCATACTTTTGGTGCTTTTTGGAAATTTCAAAATTTTAAGGAGAGATTATACGTTCGCATTTATACTCAAATTGGAAGGCATTATTTTGCCAACAGCCCAACATTGCCCTTCAATGCTAAACCTTTAAATAGAATCATAGCCGCTCTTAAAAAAAAGTCATAGGATTACAAAGGGGGAGTTTTGGAATACTGATAACTCTATACTTCGTCTTTCAAAAAGGACTACCAATTTGAGACATAATGGAAAGATGGACCAGCGATACAGGGACTTTTTCCCCATTGTGAATATACTCCTTTGTGTGACTAGAACCAACACACTTGCTTTGACATTTCCATTTTGTGGTGTTGCATCATGAAATGCTACCACTGACGCAGGAGTGATTTGTTTCGACAAATTCAGGTACCTCTAGTTGCTTCAAACCGCATTGGAAAGGAGATAATCGAGACTGAGCATGGAAAGAGTGAGATCACATTCTATGGTAACTCTTTTATAGCAGGTAAGTACACCATGGTTGCCACCTTTTTATTTATTGATTGATTTATGCCAATTTTAGTGGCCAAAGTATGATGTCACCGAATTTTGGGGTTTTATAATGGTTGAACACTTGTTATAAACAGGACCCGCTGGAGAAATCATTGCATCTGCTGATGATAAAGAGGAAGCTGTTCTCGTAGCCCATTTTGATCTCGACAAGATAAAGTCCAAACGACACAGTTGGGGAGTATTTCGAGATCGACGTCCGGAGTTATACAAGGTGCTTCTGACATTGGATGGCAGCAAACCCCAACTCTGAATTTAACACATGGTGCTGTTATCTTAATGGTTTCTTGTTTGTAGTGCTCAATATCCAAGCTATTATTCTGCCTTTCCTGGGACATGTTATTGCACGGAAGTCAGAACCAGGGTCTCTGTAATGCCTTTCGGGGAAAACACTTTTAACTACTTGTTTTTCTCAGCTGTTTTGGCAGATACTGCTGACGTATCTGTTTCGTGAAATTTGAACTGAACAAATAAGAGAATTAAGGTTTTTCAGACCTTCAATAGAATCAATACGATGTGGGAAATCATTTTGAATTTAAATATGTTTTACTAATAGTGTTGTAAATGAACAGTGCTGGTGCTTTTCCTTAAGTAAAAAACAGTCAGGTTTGCAGCTACTTGGATGGTTTGATTTGGTGGGCACGAACTGCCTAAGATGAATGGGACTTGTATTTTGCCACGTGTTTGGTGGTGGTGGGTGTGTGTGTGTGTGTGTGTTGGGGAAGCATTTGTTATTGTGCGTAATATCTCCATGATTTGGTGAAGGGATATAGGAAAAGTACAAAGGAAGTACCTGTTGTCGTTCTGTCCCGAAGCATTTTCTGAGCTAGTCCTTTACATCGAACGCTTCTATAGGTACCGACCGTGGTGCACCGACCACGTACCGACGGTGTCGGGGGACGCCGCTTTACATCTGTTATGGGTTCCCAACCTTTATCGATCCTAGACTAGGAATACTACTTCATCATTCTTAAAATCAAATTCTGGGTGGGCCCCAAGCGGGAATCGAGGCAATCGGACGGTCAGATGAAGCTCGATCTAAAATCACCCTCATTTCATTCAAATGGGGGTGATCGATCGGTTTATAAATGCACAACTTTCTCTCTCCTCTTTCTCTCTACACCGTCTTTCTCACCACGATCGGTCCCCCCTTGTTTTACCGCTTTACATGTGTTATGGGTTCATGGGTATTTTTAGTGATACAGCTAGACTAGGAATACTACTTTTTCTTGATATTAATAGGTGGTGTGGGTTTTGACTTTAATTTACCCCTCAATTAATTCTTGAAAAATTGGGGGGGGGGGGTGGTTTCTTTCAATTCTGCTACTCCCTCCATCCGGACTTGTTAGTTCATTTTGAGAGTTCGTGCCACTTTTCAAATAATTAGGTGTTATAATTTATAACATTTTATGTAATTTTAAAAATATTGTCTTATAAAACTAATCGAGATTTATCAAACAAGATCTATATTGGACATAATTATTTTACCAATTTAAATATTGTCACTAATTTTTTTATTCGATTGCAATAGAATGAGGAACAAACGCATTCGGATGGAAAGAGTACTATGGTACATACCAGTGTGCGGTGCACCAAACATCCGCAAAGTGGTCTTACCTTGAGATTGAAGGGTTTGGTCTCACCTAAGGTCTTAGGTTCAATTTACTTTGCCAGCAAACTCTTGGGGTCTGGGGGTTAATACCTAGTTGTTACCTCTAGGGCCCCGAAATTAGCGGAGGTACGCACATACTAACCTGTACATCCGGTAATTAAAAAAAAAGTGTGGCGCAGAGATCGATGTGTTTCGCCTCACGAAGAAATTAATTAGTTGGAATCCAACTGACCGCAATACCCGGAACAGTTCGGAACGTCCGGATTAGGCCTGTATTATGGGCGGAACGGAACACAGAGTGAGCTATACCGTTTTCCTTCCGATACGGGATGTCTCGGCCTGTACCAGCCGGTATGGGACGAGATTGATAACTCTGAGTTGGATAGAATAACTGTAAGTGCTTAATCGAGTGTTTCGATTCTTCATTCATAATTCAAGATATTACGTTGTGAATGAAATTTTAAAACATTGAATCTAAGTTTCATAGTTATCCTATTAAGCTGATTTTTCATAAAAATCGTTCAAAAATTTATTTTAAATTGACAAACGGTTTGGATCACTTGTTAGTACCCGTAGAATTATTGGATTTCTTTGCAATGTTGATTGCTGGGTGACCAAGAACAGATATACCAGGACCACCCATACGTGGAGGTCAGAAAATCATTACATGTGTCAGCCAACGTCAACCTTGGGTGGGGGTTTCGGGGTCACATGTCATGGAAAAAATCACCATTTTCTATGCTGATTTTGTCATCTAGAAAGGTGCTATATGTTTCCCCTATTGTATCTGTCTTCACGAGAAGTTTTTCCAAAGAAAATTTGTATGTGCGTGGTTCACTCCAAAATGTGAAGACTTTGTCTAAATATGTGATTCAGATTCGTGCGCAACTTTTCTCATATGGCATATCGGGGGTGTTTGAGAGCTTACTTTTCAGTTTTTCATTTTTAACTTTCTGGATTATGGTCAGAATGAGTTTTGAATATGAAAAAATGTTTTGGAAGAAATGTGTAGACTACATTTTGAAGGAGAAGGGGAAATGAAAAGGAGAAGTATTAATAAAAAAGGAGGTCTTGACCTATTTTTGGCTTTTGGCTTGGAACTTGAAAAATGGTGAATACGTTTTCCAGAGAATGAGTTTTGAGACCAAACAGGAAGAAAGCGAAATGAGAATCTGAAAAGCCAAAAACTCGGCGCCCAAACACCCTTGAATAACTTCTCGTCTTCAACTTGCTGGAATCTATTAGTTTTATCCCAATTTCCAACCTTTATCTCCCACCTTGCAAAAAATGGTTTTCGTGAAAAAACACACTAATTCTCTTCTCTCCTTGATTTCCGTTAGTGTCTTGACTCTTGAAGATTTGGACTTTGTGATTGTGAGTGCTTTCGGCGTTACCTTCAGGGCCGGCCCCGGTGTTTGGGTTGCCCAAGCCCGATCCTAAGCTTGGTTGTCTGCTTAATATTAAGTTATAAAAAATAAAAAGTCATAAAAGATTAAAAGTCGTGAATAAATAAAAATACAAGGTTGCATATGGCTAAAATTTGTTGATTTTGTAACCTTAGCGTGGAAAGGATTTTGCGAGGCCAAGAAAATTAGTGTGGTTCATTGGGATACTCTTTATTACAGAACAATAAAATAAAAAAAGCCGTGCATGATCTCTAAAAGAGGAAAAAAATTATTTGATGCGTTTGAGTAGGAAACATATGATTTTGCTAAAAGTTTCTACGTAATTTGTCTTTCTACCTAAAGATCATTTAGACTCGGAATTTTGATTTCATTACATTTCAAGTTTTGTAGATGGCTAAAATTTTGTTTTGGTCATTCTATTCAGGATTTTAAAATTACGAAGTTAATATAGTTTGGACTTTGAATGGATCTTCATGCAATCTATTGTTTTGTGTATGAAATGTGCAATTTTTGAAAATTTTAAAGTAACGCTTTGGAATTCCCAGAATGTATCACTGTTTTAGTGTGAAAGTTATCAAGGTTGATGTTCCAAAGCTTTTGTGTAGTTTGTACGCTTTGGCACCCATTCAAGGTAACAAAAAGAGAATTCAAAAAGACAATGGAGCGTGAGAGGTTTGGACTCGCGACCTAACGATGCATCATGGTCCTTTTAGACTCACGCAAGCCAACTCTGCTACAATCAGTACACAAAATTCCTGCCCAAGAATATAATTAGATACTATTAAAGATACACAAGATTTTTTTTTTTTGTTTTGGGTTGCCCTTGCCCGGGGACTTGCGGGGCTTACCCCTGGGCCAGCCCTGGTTACCTTCATGATCATCATCATCAATAATTTTCCCCACATAAACTAGGAAAAAATATTAGTTTTAAATAGTGAAAGATGCTGAGGCACCGCACGATATTTTAATTTAAGCAATGAAAAACAAGATACACGGGGATGGTACTGTCTCCCGAGGAATGGTGCTTATACGTAGCATTTGATCTTAAAATCTGACCCTGCTTAGCTGTCGTTTTCGGAATTGATTTTGTGGAAATAGTCAAGACATTATTTGTAGGAATTAAAATGCTCATTGTTTTCATATTGTACGAATTTGCAACATTAAACTGTTTCTCCAAATGGGTCTGTTTATAAGAGTGTCATGAAACAAGTTTCGAAAACCATCTGCCAACTAGTTTTTGAAAAGGCTGAGGGCATTTTCTTGAGTTCTAAAAAAAAAAAACAAGTAGTTTTTGAGAAGTGTTTCCTCATTCCCGGGAAAATTTTGGGTGAAAATAGAGTAGCGTGGTGTCAGAGCACATATCTTGGCTGTCCCAAATTGGACGGCCAGATTTCTCTCACCCTCTCTCCTCTTTCTCTCCAAAATCCGAACCGTCCAAAACACCTTTGGACGGCCGAGATGTGTTCCGCTGCGTGGTACCCAACCATGTTTATGTACCTTTCAGCATCTCCAGAAAGTAAAACGTCATCACATTCCAGAAGCAAATAACTCAGTGGAAAAAGCTTGAGAAAAAAAAGGAACTGCATCCAAGAACAGAGTCTAAAACAAAAAAAAAAAACAGATTCACCCTCTCATCGATTTTTTTTATTTGCATCTTCTCATGGATATGTAGAGTCTGAGGCCATAAACCTGAAAACCTTTGAACCTTGTCATAAACAAAAACAAAAACAAAAACAAAATCAATTTCAAACCTTGATCTTGATCCTTTCATGCCTATTAACACTCCCCTCCACCTCCATTCTTTTCATCACCAGCATCTTCTTCTTCTTCTTCTTCTTCTTCTTCTTCTTGTTCCTCACCATCTTCAAATACTTCCTCATCAGACATACAAAGCTGTAGCTTCAACCGACCATCTTCTCTCCTCGCACGGAGAAATTCCTGGGTTGGCATTCTTATCTCCTTTAACACAAACCTTCCTTCATTCCGGTAAGATTTGAAAGACACCCACGGCTTTCCACTCTTTCCGATGCTTGAAATCGGTGGAGGAAATGTCCTTCCAGTTGACCTTGATCTCCTGAACTCCCCTTGTGTTTGCCTCGTAGTGCTTATCTTGTTTTGCCAATCCGAACACATTTCATCATTCAATTCCTCAACCTCGTCGGAGCTTTCGAATCCGAGACCCTCTGTGCATAATTGTAGGCTTTCTGAATTCATAGACGAGAAGCTATCACTGTTCTTATGACAACCCACGTATTCTTTTCTGTGGAAATAATCCGAGTTGTACGTTTTTTCCTCCTCGTTTTTTTCAAAACTAGGTTGTGGGTTCTGATACATCTGTGGTAGTGATGATGATGATGATGAGGAGGAGGAGAGAGGAAGAGGGGATTCTTGATTTTCTTTGAAATGTAATTCGCCAAAGATGTCGGTGGAGGAGGAACCTTCAATGGGTCTGGGGGATTTAGTCTGATTCCATGGTGTGAGGGATTCGAGGAGTGTTGGATTTTCAGGCAATGGCTTCTTGAAGATGTGTTGAAGGCTTTCACAGGCAGCCATGGTTTGGTTCTCCGTTGCTTTCTTTTCTCTCTTCCTTTCTCTTGTGGTGCTCTATTGGATGATGATGAATTGATGATTAGAGACCAGAGATTAAATACGTGTGGTTTGAGAGAGAGAGAGAGAGAGAGAGAGAGAGAGATGCACGAGATAGGCATGGGTTGTGGGTGAAGTCAAGTCAAGAGGAAGTTGAGATTTATTAGGGATGCTGTTGTGTTTTTTTGGGGTATGTCTGACCATTTGGGGAGTGGAACAAGGATGGGTGGTTGTGGTTGTGGTTATGGAGCCCTGTGAATCCATTGGGTGGTCTTAAATTGTTTGTAGATTGTGAACGTATATATATGTATAAAAATACGGCCCATCTTTGGTCAGTTAGAAGGGTGGGAAAAACAGACTTCCAATTTTCAAAACTGCATGAGATGTTATCGATGGATCAAAGTTCAAACCAAGGTTCTGAATACCGTACCGGCGTAGGTACCAATTTTTCTACTAGTACGGTACGGTACCGGTCAATACCGAGTACCGTTTTGGATTTAGCGCTACTATATAGATATAATCGTTAAAAATCAATAATTTTTTACATACCATCTAATTTATCCTATTCAAAATTATGAATTTAACTCTCATAATTATCAAAGTTGAGATTTTTTTTTATATCAATAACAATAAGTTTAACCAATTCTTGAGAGTCTCTTAAAGCTCCCCTTTCCAAAAAAATTTTAAGAAAATGAAGGAAAAATGATACGTACACAACGCATAGCCGCAACGGAAGGCCACAACGGCCCCAAAACGACGTCGTTTTGGGGCCCTAACCCATTTTAAAAATAAAAAAAAAAAACGAAAATCTTCACGCTTTCCCCTTCCCCACCCTTCCCCAAATCCTCAGACGTTCCGCAAGGAGGAAGAGGGTAGAGGAGAGAGCTGCCACCCAACCACCACCGCCTACGCCGCTGACCACACCGACGAGGACGCCTCCCACTCCGTCGACGACCACCACCTCCGTACATGCGGTCTCTCTCTCTCTCTCTCTCTCTCTCTCTCTCTCTCTCTCTCTCTCTCTCTGTGTGAACACCAGCACCGCTCCACGAAACCGACACACCTTCAACGCCGCCGCCGCCACGGTCTGTACAGGTCAGTGTTGTTTTGCTGCAAGGGCACCCTTTTGATTTCGTGTTCGTCATTTGTAAAAATGGGGCTTTTCATCTTATATTCTTCTTCTTCTGGTTTGTTTTTGGGGCATAAACCCTAACAAGAATAATCGAAGAAGAGACTGGTCGACATTGTTTTTGAACCATGATTGTGAAATTTTTTTTGGTTATCGCACTTGGCTTTCCCAAATTTTGAAGAGAAATTTGATGTGGGTACCATGTTTCTCGTTAAGATCCAACATTTGGGTGTTGCATCATTTGTTGGTTGTGCATGAATTGGACAATTTGCGAGTCTTTTTAGCTCGTTTGATTTCGATTCATGATGCTCTTTTTTTCTTGGGAAATTTATCGAAATGGTCCCTCTAGTTTAACCCGTGTCTCGATTTCGTCCCTCATGTTTCAATTTCACTCTAATTGACCCTGTAGTTTCAATTTTGCTCGAATTTTGTCCAATTGATAACAGACGTTAGCTAAATTGACGGAAAACCCAATTTGGGGCTTTTTTTAGGGACAAACCTGTCATTTCCCCTCCCCTCCTTCCCAATACCAAAACCCTAACTCCTCCTACCCCTTTTACAGTATTATTTTCATCTGAGGCAAAAAAAAAAAAAAAAACTGGTCTTCTCTTTCAATGGCGTTCGTTCACCCTCCCTCTCCCTCTCCCTCTACTCTTTCTCTCTGATCCCCACTCTCTCTCCTCCAGAGTACCCTCGAAACGAAAGAAGACTGAAATTGTACGGTAAAACCCTAGAAACGAAAGAAGACTGGGCGAGGGCGGATTTAGCCGGTTTGCGCACGCTCTGGTCGCCGCTAAGCGAATTGGCGAGCAACGTGTACATCGTCGGTAAGTCAGACGCCGTAAGAGCCATTGTAAAGTAACAAAATAAAACACAATCAAGCAATCAAAGAAGCAATAGGTCAGTTAGATCGGGGAGCTTTGGTGAGGGAATGATTTGGGGGTGACTTCGATGGTAGAAATGAGGTCGGTAATGTCGATTTATCGATCGAAATCGGAGGTTCATGGTGGTTTTCGAGTCGTCGTTATTATCTCCGGTGGAGTTTTTCAGTAGGAGTTGCTTCGTTGATGGGGTGGAGGTGTGGAGGTAGAACCTTCCCACTGAGTTCGTGTTTTGGATCCAGGGCCCTCTCCCTCTCCCTCTACTCTCCCTATCTATCTGAATCGTACCCTCGCCCGCCGTGAGGACCTTCGAGAATGATTTGGCTCGGCCGTACAACGAAACCCATTGTTGCCATTTTTTTTTTGCCTCAGATGAAAATAATACTGTAAAAGGGGTAGGAGGAGTTAGGGTTTTGGTATTGGGAAGGAGGGGAGGGGAAATGACAGGTTTGTCCCTAAAAAAAGCCCCAAATTGGGTTTTCCGTCAATTTAGCTAACGTCTGTTATCAATTGGACGAAATTCGAGTAAAATTGAAACTACAGGGTCAATTAGAGTGAAATTGAAACATGAGGGACGAAATCGAGACACGGGTTAAACTAGAGGGACCATTTCGATAAATTTCCCTTTTTTCTTTTCTTTTTTCCTCCACTGGAATTCGCTCTAGAACGTTTTTTTTCTCTCAGCGGCATCGGCGTACGGCAGGATGGTGGTCGAGGAGGCGAAGGCGGCGGCGGCGTTCGGTGGGGTTGGAGTCGGTGGTGGTGGCATTCGTCGAGTTTAGACGCCGTTCATCCTCTCTCTCTATATTACGACTGGAGCACGAAAGGGGGATGAAAGCGGAATTCTGGAAATTTTCGTTTTTTTTTTTTTTAAAATGGGTTAGGGCCCCAAAACGACGTCGTTTTGGGGCCGTTGTGGCCTTCCGTTGTGGCTATGTGTTGTGTACGTATCATTTTTCAAAATGAAGCTCACATGAGAGATAAAAGGACAATTTAGTCATTTAGAGATATTAGGGGTTTCATGATAAAGGGTACGTAGAGCATGTTTGGGAGACAATTTTTCCCATTTTCCCATTCTCATTTTTTCATTTTGGCTGTTTGGGAGAAACGATTTTGCAAAATGCACAATCTAGAGTAGAAGTGAAAAATAAGTTGAGAGGAGTTTTTTGACTTCTCATTTTCACTTTTTCCATTTTGATTAACAAAAACACTCACATAATGTATTCTGCATATATCTCTCAAATACTACTCTTGTTTTAAAATGCGTTCTTCACATTTCTCCAAACACTCATACCAAATCTAAAATATATTCTGACCATAATCCAAAAAGCCAAAAAGTCAAAAAGTTAAAAATGAAAAGGTGAAAATGAGGTTCCCAAACACCCCTTAGCTGCACTTCTAAAAGACAGATTTGAAACACTTTTTCTTTCTACTGGATCTACTGCCGCACAGCTCTCTGATTCCATTTTCTGCCATTTTCAATGGAAACTGCTCTTTCAAGCTCCCCATCCGATCTCTCTCTGAGCAATGTAATATTCGGTACTGCTACCCCCTTTCTCTCTCCCTCTCTGCTTCTCTCCCTCTCACGCTCTCTCTCAGGTCCTAATCGCCGGAAAATGTGTGTATTTTACGTACCAAGAAGTGCAAAACGGTACCGGACGATATTCTCGTTTTCGCCGATATGGCCGGTATTTACCGATATGGCCGGTACCTGGCCAGTATGGACCGGTATTGTACACAATACGGTATTGGGAGTACTAGGTACCCTTTTTTTGTAAAAACGGTATGTACCGGCCGGTACATATTTAAAAAATCGTGTTTTGAAATCAAGATCGACTAAAGCGGGACCCAGGGACAATGCACTTAATGTGCTGCATCGTGCAGCAGAGAGCATTCCAGCCTTTTAAAAGTGTTTTCAATGGCCGGAACTTTAAAAAGACTTTTGGACGGTTCAAATATACGATGCACGGTGCAGCACATTAAGTTTGTTGTATCATCCCCACTTTGGACTCGAGCGAGTCTTAAACGAGTTTGACCAGGGCTAAACCGAGCTTAAGTAACTTGAATGGAGACGAATTTGAACGCAGCTCCAAAAAAGATACCAAGCCCTAGAGTTATAAAAGCTTAGTTCCTTGATGATAAGTCGTTCTGAAACGAGCTATTAGCAGACTATCCATAGAGTCCCAACGATTAACTTGCGTTGGTTTTGGAGCGAAGAGGCTTGAAAAGTCTAATTTTTCTGATCTCCAGCTGGATATGATAGCAAACAGTCGCGAAATAAAAAGAACAAAATAAATAAATAAATATAAATAAAGATTGCTGGAATGTAAACAAGTCAAACACGTTCGATTTTGCTCAATTGGTGAGCACCAAAGAGGTCCCAAACAGCCTGCTCCATAAACATCTCCAAATAGATGGTTCTGATTATTCAAACTGATTCGATACACATTTAGTAGAGATCAGTCTCTTTGTGAGTGTGAATGACACAATCTGAGGTAGGGTATGAAATGCAAGTGAGCAAATAACCCTGCTTCATTTGGTTGTCATCAAGGAACGACCCGTCGGACTGATCCACCGAGCCCGACGCCAATTGGCCTGCGCAGGTGGAGCAAGCGCCTGCCCTGCATGAATACGGCAGCTCAATTCCAGCGTTTTCTGCGGAGTCCAGGACGTACGTGTCATCGGGGGCTTCAAACTCGTGTTCTCCGCCTTCTGGGGTAATTAGCTTGATCTTGTACATTGCATTTGTTCTAAAACCGGAAGAACATTTCAAACCCAAGGTGTTTTTGGAGTCGCTCGTTAGTACTACAGAGGATGGGGTCTTGACAAAGGCAACGGGAATTTGGGGATGGGGTGCAAATGCAAACAAGCACTGAGAGGCGAGTCCCGTGGCTGACATGTTTACCTGGACTAAAGAAGCAAGATTCAGATAGGTTGGAAATGCAATCGTTCAGAAGAAAGAGATGAAACAACATGAAAGGAAAATGGAGTGAAGCGGTGGGAAATTAAAGAACCAGATGGAAAGCATCACGCATTAGATGAACATGGGATATTGTTAACATGAATCATTCCATGATTCCGCTTGGATCGAGGATCTGGGTAAGGAAAAGGAAATATAAAATTTGAAGGATCTAACTGCTCACAACAGTAAAATCCTCCAACTTTCCCTTTTCTTCATCCTAACCCTGTTTCAAACTACAGCCTTACTGGGCGTCACATGGAAAGGTCCCCAAAATTGGACACTAGAATAAGCAGAAAATGCAAGACCTATGGTCATACACTACTCTATGCCCTTTCATTTGTTCATAATTGTTATCAGCTCTGATTGGAGATGGTTCTGTATACAGACAATCAAAGTTTACACGCAACCACATTTATCTAAGTGGAAACACAAGCCCCCATCATCCCAGAATGATGACATAAATCTACGTAATGATTCCCATTAGAAAGAAGGATTCTGCTGTTCAAGCTTGAGCTGCCTCCTAGCACCTTAAAGCAATAGCAATCGGAGCACATTAAGAAGAAGCAAGCAAGTAGCCATTCAATCAAAGATTCCAAGTATTCTAAGCAATGGAATCAACTATTCTCAAGATTCCAAGAGGTTGAAGGTTAGTTTCTTTCACTGTCACCATTGGAGAACCAAGTCTTCTACAGACAAAACAAAACAGAACTTCTTGCTTGAAATGCCAAGTACTAACAAAAAGTGCACTTTCTGATTGAACACAGTTTAGGTATAGTTTTGCAGGGATGTGTAGTAAACTAATGAACTAGATTTATCAGAATTCAGAACTCTCCAAAATCAAATCATAAACTCAATTAGGGACAAAACCTCCAGAAACCTCTTTCATTAACAAGGATCTCAAATAGGAATTTTAACACTTTACAGGAAACTTCAGGGTCATAAATTAGTTGATAGGAGTGGGAAATGGGAATCAAGAGTTTCAGAGTACCCAAAGAGAATATAAACAGGATGAAATCTACAACCCATCAATCAATTCTATTTATATTTGTCTATTTCATTCTATTCCTCATCTAATCTAGAAACGGAGATATTCATTGGGGGAGCAACTCAAGTATTCAATACAGATGGTACCTACTTTTCTTTCAATTTGCAACTATATCACTAGTAACTTGGCAAGTTCAAGAGCCATTCAATACCACATTCTTCTCTTCTCTAAAACTATAATTAGCAAGAGTAAAGAAAAAGGATGCTTCCAAGCACATTAATATGTTGCCTTGTTAGAATTTGTAAAGAAATGAAACTTAAGCATCCATTTCTGCCACAACAAGGTCATAGCTGTAGGAGAACTGTGAGAAGAAGCAAAGCGCGAGGCTCCCTACTCTTCAATCTAGGCTCCATCTCATCCCCACTGAGAGAAACAATCTTAAGAACAAACTTAAAAGTTTACCCATGCCTATGAAGTTTTCTTTCTTTCGATTGGCATGCCTAGGAAAATTTTCAAACTGCGCAAGCCACGCATACAAATATACAATATGATCCAATTGCTATTTTTCATCAATATCAGAAAACAAATGACTACACTTATCGCCCTGACATTGAACCTTTCAATAGAAGTTTACTTTCAAAGAAAAAACCAAACTAACAGGAAACTGATCAGATTATGCCTAGAAAACTAAATTCCAAAGTCAGCTACCACAACCTCCTGTATCGGGCGACAATCCCACCTCAGACTTCTTCCTCTGTGACATGATGAGTCATGGACAAAACTCCACAACAGAGTCCAGTAACTTAATCTAAGGCAAATGCGAGTCTTGTTAAAGGTCTGACCAGTGACAACCATTAGAAAGTACAAAGAAAATCCAACCAAAGACATTTTGAATTATTTTCTGATATTATGTGTGACAAATGTGGAATTTTGGGGGGATTGCCTGCTTCTTCGCCTTTTGTTCTTTTCTTTCTTTGTACAATGGTGGCATCCCGATACCTTTGCAATATTACTTGTAAAATAATTATTCGTGAAAAGATTGGTGATGGGAGAAGTTACCCAGTAACTTTTCAATTCTTGCATGTTTCCGAATATAGCTTGATAGCAGTAAATTCTAGTAAGCAAAAGAACCCAGTAACTTTTCAATTCTTGCATGTTTCCGAATATAGTTTGATAGCAGTAAATTCTACTAAGCAAAAGAAAACCAGGTGTTTTTCAATTTTCCTTTTTGATCTTCAGTGTTTTTCAATTTCAGAGAACAAAAAACACTAAATTCCTCTCTCTCTCTCTCTCTCTCTCTCTCTCTCTCTCTCTCTCTCTCTCTCTCTCGGACACACACACACACAGATTATTAGCATCGGAATACCAATTGATTCTATCCAAAAGTTTAAGTAAGCCAAAAATAAAAGGAAACGAAAAGAAGAGAAAAATCAATAGAAACATCTTTAATCCTTCCACCAAATAACAAACAACAGTCCACCACGAGCAATCACTAGATTTAATTATTCACGATTACATGAATACACAAAAATTTAAAAGAAGCATGTTGAACGTAAACAGAACAAACACGAAGCATACGAAAAAACAGAATGAACGAGTAAAAAAACCAGAACAGATTGCAAAAAAAAAAAAAGAAAAGAAAAAGAACTAGTGCGTTATATAGATCGGAGGAGTGAAGATCTTACAGAAAGTGTTCACGGAGATTACAATGTAGGGCAGGTCTCAGCAGGAGAGAGAGAGAGAGAGAGAGAGAGGTTGGCAACAGTGAAGAATGGACAAGTATTTAGAGAGAGAGAGAGAGAGAGAGAAGATGCCCTAATTAACCAACCAGTGACAAAACCACCTACCCACTTTCCCCTGCGGGCCGCCCCTTGGTTCAATATTTTCTTTCTTTATTCGGATCTAGGGATGGCAATTCTTCAAGATTGTGCACTCGGGCCGCCCCTTGGTCTCTATCAGCCACAAAAGCGTTCTCAACAAATTGACTAGAAAATGTATCTTATATTGATATAGTTAGCCAAAAAATATCACCATTACCTAATAGTCTAACCATTTGGCTAAAAAAAAAACCTCGTAATCGTCTTCCACCTATCTGACAGTGAGAAACACGCACGAGAGTAGATCTAACTCTCCGGCATGCGCCACCTTTGACTGGTGCGTGCACGATCACCGGAGCTCCGTCAGTGACGGATCTTGCACCAATCGAGTCATCTTGACGAGGGCTATATTGTGGGTGTCTCAAAACGATTTTTAGCGTGATTATTTCGACGACCCATTTTTTCCTGCGAGCGAGCGAGTGAGAGAGGGGTTGGCAATCTCGCTAGACCTTGTCATACCTCACCTGTTGTGGCAAGATACTGTAGCAGCTCGGGATTTGCCGAGGCTGATGGGTGCTGTTTTCAGGGAGAAACCTCGCCACTTTGGTCTCACCAGAGCAATGGCGAGACCATTGGAGATGCTCTAGATTTAGTAACTTTAAAATAATTATTCGACTAGTAAAAAAAAACCCGAATCGAATATTTGTAAGTAATTGATTTAATTCGTTTAAATTTTCATTCAAAATTCATCACCCTATAATTTGAAAGAATCTTGAAAAAAAGTTAGACAATTGTGCGCTCAGTATCCTTTCAATCCAAGCCGCACATATCGTAGGGTTTGTTGAGAAGAGTATTGAATAAAAAATTATCTAGATTGGACATCGACAGATATCTAAATGCAAAAAAATGAACTGTTGTGATACCTATAGATATCGAAGAAAAATAATTGTTTCACTTATTGCTCTTCTCAACAAGCCATATGTATATACAGTTCGGATCGAAGGGATACCAAGCACACAATTGTCTAGCTTTTCTTCAAGATTCTTTCAGATTATAGGGTTCTGAATTCTGAAAGAAAATTTAAACGAGTTAAATCAATTACTTACAAATATTCGATTTGGCTGATTTTTTCCCAGACTACTTGAATAATTATTTTAAAATTATTAAAAAGTTCGGATCATTTGTATAAGATTCTGAAATAGGCCCCATACCACCATGTGTAACTTTCCCTCTTTACTGGTGCAGCGACAAAAGCTCACTACTGGCACCCGTAATCCCTCTTTCCATCACCCATTTGCGTAGACTCCATGTACTTGGGGATGCAAATCATACCTATGTGTGGTGGAAATGGGAGTTGAAGCATTGTATGTCCTTATTTCTGGGACGCTGAATGATTTTTCCCAACCCACACCTAGCATTTACCTAGTATTTTGAAGACTCAATTGTCATAAAAATAATTTATGGAGAGAGTTTCGAGTCCCTCTCGTGAGGGTGGAGAGTCTTGCTATGCAAGGAGCTGTCTCCTTCAAGGAGTAAACCTACTTTTCGCCCTTTTCTCACTACCATCGTCCTGCCACCACCGTTCATCCATATCCTCCTTCTCCATCTCACACGCCACCTAACTCTCCCTCTCTCTCTCTCTCCCTCCCTCAACCTGTTTCTCCTACTCGCTCTCGACCAACATGGATAATAACAAGCCCGCCGCCCTCGATGAAGAGTTAACCACTAGATTCCGCACCTTCAGCCTTACAGAAGATGAACAAGGAGAAGTCATTCTTCTTCAAGATGACGTCAAGGCCAACGAAGAGGAGTGCAAAACTAGTCTCTTTGGTAAGATCATCTCCCAAAAACCCGCCAATTTAGCAGGACTCAAGAATACTGTGAGTCTGATTTGGGGCAATCCAAAAAATTTCAGAGTCCTCGAGATAGGCAAGGGTATTTATCAGTTCATCCTCCCTTCGGAAGTCGATGTTATACGTATTTTAAATGGGAAGCCATGGTTTTTCAACAACCATTTCCTCAATCTCGAGCGCTGGAACCGGAAACTCCAACCTCATCAATATTGCTTCAACTACACTCCCACTTGGGTCCAGATTTGGGGCCTCCCAATCCAGCTCATTTGCAAAGAGGTGGGTCTCAAATTGGGCTCAAAGTTTGGTACTGTTGAAGACGTTTCAATTCCGGTAACGGGAAGCAAGGAAGGACGGTATATCAGAGTTCGTGTTTACATGGACATAAGTGTTCCCTTAAAGAGGGGATGTATGGTGAAGCTGGCCTCTAGTCAACCCTTTTGGGTGGAGTTTCGTTACGAACGCCTCCCCACTTTCTGCCGATATTGCGGCATGGTGGGTCACGACATACATGGATGTGTTACTCGTTTCTTTAACATTGACAACAATGAGCTCCATGATGCAGAATACGGACCTTGGATTAGAGCGTCTCCGGCTACGCAACCTAACCGGAATAGAACCAACACGTCTCCGGCGAAGCAACGCTCGAACGGAACTCCAAATATGGAAGGAAGCGATAATTCAGGGTCGAATGAGGGGAGTCAATCTCAGAGTTCCAATCCGAGGAACATTACCAAAAATAATCAATCAGCTAGCCCGAGGTCAAAATCTTCAGTTTCCGCACATGAGGAAATGTTAGCAGAAGCAAGGATATGGGAGAAAATCTCGCCCAGAATCAATTCACTACCACAATCCCAAAATGGTATTACTCCAGCTCAAGAAAGGGCACTGCAAATTTGGCGGGATTCGCAGTCAAAGAAAACAATTTCATCGGATGAGGCTGTTTAGGCCCATGTTACTAGCCCATCTAATCAAATGCCCTTAGCCCAACCCAAGTCCACTACCTCTACACCTGCCGAGCTTGGCCCACCTGATACTATCCCAGCTAATGCCCCACTCACTAATAATGAAGCCCATCACTCTACTAAATCTCTAATAAATCAACCCACTGGCATCCCCATTATCCAGTCCACAAACAACCGTCCTAACCCTCCCCCCTCAATCAAACCTGCCTCTGATCCGACCACCCTTTCCAATACTCCTAGTCAACAGCTACCCCCACAATCACTACAGACCTCTCCAAAAAACCAAATCCCTGGAGTGCTACACCCTCAAGATAATCCAACCCTTTCCCCAGATATTGATCTTATAGATGCACCTATTTCATCTTCCAGTCCAAGTTTTTTGAACCAATATCGACGGGGGGCAAAGAAGGTTACCTTTAGTCGGGATAGCCGCAAGAATACCCGGGGCAGTCTGAAGGGAAAGGAATGCAAGGACTCAATTCCATCTGTTGCAATTAGCCGAGGTAAGAGAAAATTTGGGTCCCTTAAATCTGATTTGGGAGAGGAACCCCCCTTGCTCCAGATTACTCAACCGATCGAGGCTAAAAAGCGCAAGACAGATGTGCGCGAGAACGATGATGTTTTGGTACCAACTGATGCGATGGTGGAGGCGACCAGCCAGAAGTGGTCCCTAATGGATCAATAAAGCTAATGTGTTGGAATGTCCAGGGTGTGGGGAGGCCCCTGACATTCCACCAGTTGAAGGAGTTCTCGCGACTCCACTCCCCCTCCCTATTCTTTCTTTCAGAGACAAAGAATGGGGTGACACGGTTAGAGGCGGTTAAACGTGCTATGGGTATGGATGGGTCTCTGTGGGTTGATCCAGTTGGTTCAGCTGGAGGGCTAGCGCTCTTTTGGAAAGGTAACCAAGCGGTGGAGTTACAATGTATGTGTTCCTGGTTTATTGATGTTAAAGTTCATGATGTAGAGAGTAACACCAGCTGTAGATTGGTTAATGTTTATTTTAGTTCAAGACCTGACGAAAGGAAAGGGCAATGGGAAGCTTTTTTGAAATACAAAGTGTGCCTAGGAGATGATTGGGCTATGTGGGGGGATATGAATGATATTGTTTGTGAGGATGAAAAAAGGGGAGGAGTGTGTCCTACACGACTGGCGACAGGGGGATTCCAGAGATTTATTGATCAATGTCAACTCCTTGATTTTGGCTTTACGGGCTACCCTTTTACTTGGAGGAATAATCGAGCGAATGAAGGCTTTATACAGGAGTGTCTCGACCGAGCTCTTGCCACACCGTCTTGGCGAACTAGATTTGCCAATGCTAGTGTGGAGCACCTAGACTCTGTGGGTTCAGACCATAGTGCACTTTTGCTCAATCTCAACCCACACGCGGTGCGAAATCGTGTCCCCTTCCGTTTTGATGCGAGATGGGTTAAGGAGGATGATATGCAAAATTTGGTGCAACAAGCATGGAATGTCCAAACCCAAGGCTCTCGGCTTTTTAATGTTCAGAATAAGATTAGAGAATGTCGATCGTCCATTCAAAATTGGAAGAAAAGGAAACGGGTCCATTCTGGGCAAAAAGTTACGGAGCTAAAGGAGAAAATTTATAGAATTCAGAATGGTCAAGAGCCTTATAGCCACACGAGTCTCCAGGGGTTGCGAGCCCAATTGCAGCAAGAATGGGATAAGGAGGAGAGCTTTTGGAGGCAAAAATCACGCATTGACTGGCTTAAGCAAGGTGACAAAAACACAAGCTTCTTTCATGCCTCGGTACTTCAGCGTAGATCCAGAAACCGGATATCGGGACTTGAAAATTCAAATGGCGAGTGGTTGAAGGGTAATACAGCAATCCTAGAAGAATTTCAACGCTTCTTCTAGAATCTTTTTACAGCGAGCCCTGCCCATGACATGGAGGATACGATAGCCAGGATCCCTACGAAAGTCACCCCCACTATGAACCGCTCCTTAATTTGTCCAGTCACGGCTTCAAAAATCCATGGAACTCTAATGGCAATGCATCCTTCCAAAGCTCCAGGCATCGATGGTATGACGACTTTATTTTTTCAAACATATTGGCATATTTTGGGTCCCGATGTAACTGCGGTTGTTCAAAGTTTTTTCCACAATTCTCACCTACTTCAAAGTATTAATCAAACACTCATCACCCTCATCCCAAAGAACAATTGCCCTACAAAACCTGAGCATTTCCGTCCTATTAGCCTTTGCAACGTCATATACAAGCTTATTACTAAAATTCTAGCCAACCGCTTGAGGAATGTGCTGCCACAAGTCATCTCGGAGAATCAAAGCGGCTTTGTTGGGGGACGACAAATCTCTGACAACGTTCTGGTCTCACACGAAGTTATGCACTCACTAAAAAATAGACGATATGGAAAGAAGGGCTGGCTATGTCTTAAATTGGATATGGCCAAGGCTTATGATAGGATTGAATGGAAGTACATTGAAGCTGTCATGAAGAAATTTGGATTTGATCAACAGTGGATTAAATGGGTTATGAATTGTGTGGAAACGGTATCATTTGCAGTCGTTGTAAATGGAGATAAGGGGGAATTTTTTCAGCCACAACGGGGCATTAGACAAGGCTGTCCCTTGTCTCCATACCTTTTTATCCTGTGTGCTGAAGGATTTCACTATTTAATCCAAAATGTTGTAGCCTCGGGGAGTTTGCAAGGAGTCACAATTGGCCGCGGTTGCTCGTCTATTTCACATTTATATTTTGCAGATGATTCTGTTTTGTTCGGGGAAGCCACTATCGCAAATTGCAATGCTATCAACGACATCCTTCAGAAGTATGAGCGCGCTTCTGGGCAACTAGTCAATCGTGCTAAATCATCCATCTTTTTGAGTCCCAACATGCCTGAACAAAGGAAGGAGGAAATTGTGAATGCCCTCAATATTCGACTTGAGGACGGAGGTGGGAAATATCTGGGCTTGCCATCTATTATTGGGAAATCGAAGCGGGCTATTTTTGCATTTGTTAAGGACCGTGTCTTATCAAGATTGAAGGGGTGGAAGGAGTCCAAGCTTAACCAAGCCGGAAGGGAGGTCCTACTCAAATCAGTACTAATGTCAATGCCTAATTATGTTATGCAGTGTTTTCTATTGCCAAAGAGTTTTTGTCAAGACCCTTGTAGGGCCATTAGTAGATTTTGGTGGGGAAGCAAGAATGGCGAGAGAAAGCTTCACTGGGTCAGCTGGGCCACAATGTGCAATAGCAAGAATTTAGGTGGATTGGGATTTCGCGATATTCATGCTTTCAACTTGGCTTTTTTGGCTAAACAAGGATGGCGACTTCTACAGGGAGGGTCCACTCTTTTTCAAAAGCTCTTCACAGCAAAGTACTTTCCAAATTCCTCCTTTTGGAACGCTAAATGTCCGAGATCAGCCTTTTGGGCCTGACGCAACATTATCGCAGGTAGAGATACTCTCCAAAAGGGGTGGCGATGGCGTGTTGGTGATGGAAAATCCATTGCGGTATGGTCTGACCCGTGGCTTTCACGCTCATACTCTTTCAAAGTCCTGAGCAAACCGCCAATTACCCACCCCTCGACACAAGCAATAGAGAACGTATCGGATTTGATTGATGAAGATTTAAAAGTCTGGAATGAAAGTCTTGTCAGGGCCAGCTTTATTGAAGATGATGCTGATGCCATCCTCTCTACACCTATCAGTAAACATGGGACTCCAGAAAAAGGGGTGTGGCATTACACAGTAGATGGTAAATTCACAGTTCGATCGGCATATTTTGTGGCGAAATCACTTGCAATGCCTAGACGGTCCAAAGAAAAAGGAGAATCAAGCTCGAGCGAGAGCTCTCCCACGAAATGGAAGGAGGTATGGAGGATCCCAATCCCTAATAAAGTACGGCATTTTATTTGGAAGTGTATGCATAATGCTATAGCTGTTATGGACAACTTGAATCGCAAGGGAATTGATATCAACCCCCTATGCCCGCGGTGTCACAAGGAACGCGAAACTGTTGAGCATATTTTTTTCAGGTGTAAAGAGACTAAGGTGGTATGGCAGTTATCCCCTATTATTTTTGGCTCAGTTGGAGAATGGAAAAACATGACTTTTCACCAATGGTGGTCCTCCTGTTCACTAGGACAATGTGATAATGAGAATGGACGGGAAGTTTTAGCCCTTGCAGCTTTTGTTTGTTGGTTTCTATGGAAGGGTAGAAACAGACTTCGTTTTGAGCAGCTTGTTTGGTCTCCTACGGCAATTATGGATAATGCGTTGGACGCTTGGCGTGAATTTATTGGGATTCAAACTCTGGACAAGGCTATGGTAAAACCTCCACCTCTTCGAGATAAGCAGACTTGGACTAAACCACCGTCCGGGGTCATTAAAATAAATGTTGATGCTGCGTTGGATCATAAGTCGAATATTTGCGGCATGGGATTAGTTGCTCGTAACGCCGAAGGTTTAGTTGTTGGGGCAGCCATGGAATCCTTCTCTGGATCGTATCCCGCACGCATCGTTAAGGCTATGGGTTTTCGCCTTGCTCTACAGATGGCTATTGATTGGAATTTCTCTCAGGTTATGGTGGAAGGTGATGCTCTACAAGTTATCCAGGCTCTCACTCGAAGCAAGACCTATGTGGACTGTGACTCTATTGTCTTAGATTGTATTAAGCTTGCTTCACATTTTCAATTATGTTCTTTTACTCATGTCTTCCGTGAGTGTAATAGGGTAGCTCACTCAGTAGCTAAGCACTCCCTATTAGAGGTTAGGAAGGAGAGTTGGAGGGAGGACTTTCCCTCATGGCTATCTAACCTAGCTCTGGCTGATGTTCGGGCCTCTGGCCCCTTATTTATGGAATAAAATTAGTTTTCTTTCGAGTAAAAAAAAAAAAATAATTGTCATAAAAAGATTTTCTTTCCATCACCGTCATTGTCATAAAAATTACTCCAACCCACAAATAGAGGAAGATCATAAAAATTGTAAAGTCTCTCTCATAAATTCACTCTTGAAATGGTGGGTTCCATTAGCTGGGATCCTGTAGTACGACATCTGAATTGTTGATCGCAAATTAATGGTCCTGATTTCATCTCAGCAATTGCATGATCCGAATTGTCCATTGCCAAGTTAAAAACCCGAGCCGTTGATTACCGAAATTAACGGCTCGGATATTGCATTATAAGATTGTAGTGCAGCTCCACACTATAGGATCTCCGGATTACCCTTAAGCAATTTAATTTATTATCCATTAAAGGATTTTCAAACATATCAAAAGTCAAATAAATAATAAAAACTAGTAAAATTTTTAAGGGTGTGTTGGAGTCGCAAATTTACAAACTACAAAAATGGGTCTTCAGTGTTACTCTTTAAGTGGATGAGTCCATACATGTGTTATGCATTAATATAGGAGTGTAACATTTACATTCATTATAATAGTTTGTAAATTATTTAATATTCGTTGTGCAGTGCTTATGCAATCTCACTCCAATTGCCAAAAAAATTAATAAAAAACCCCACTTGTAGTCTTGTACACGCATGTAAGCAAAGAAAAGTACGATATTTCTTGTCATTTTAAGCAAAATTGAACCAATGAAATTCGTTTGCTTGACCATTATTGGAGCTTGTTGGTAGCAAAAATTTAATTCAACTTTTGCCATCACTTCTTTTCTTTTTTGGACCAAACACATTATTAAATGCACACGCGAAGTGTCTGCACCACTCAAATAAACTAAAATGCTTAGCCATGGTTCAAGGGTTAGTCCGATTGGCTGGTGAATTTATGTTCTACACAATTAATCATTTATTCTTGTCGTTCTGCTACAACCTATATGAAAGTAATTTCTTATGAATCTCGTAGTCCAGTCATTTGACCAGGTCAGAGAGGGAATTGGTCAATGTACGTGTAAGCTAGCCGGACACACCTTTACAGTTGAAAAAGGGTAACTTAAATATTAGTCCTGTCGTTTGGTCTTCCTTACAATTTCATCCTATTTGAAATTGAGCATTTTCTTTTAGACTTGAAATTCAAATAAATCCCAACCTACCCTTTCTCTCTCCTAAACTTCCAAATTTTATCTCTCCTAATCTTCTCTCTATAATTCTCTCACCTAAAATCTCAAATCAACATTTAAAACACATATAATAGCTAAAACAATCAAATAATCCAAAAATACACCAATATAAATTTATTTATGAAACACAAATGTGGTAAAACTTATCACACATATGATAAATTATGAAAAATCTATCATAAATTCGTCAAACATCATGCTACATCATTTTTTTATCATACCGAGCAATTTTACCATATTGTTCTCCGAATTTATCATAAGATTTTTCATATAAGTTTACCACATGCATCCTATATCAAACTTAGGTATTATTATCATCATAAAATAAGAATTCATCATGATTTCAATGTTATGCTAACCAAAAACAATATATGATAACATTTTCTGCAACATATATTTCCATATGATTAGCAATAAAGAGTAAAGACATATGGATAATTTATCAATAAAGAACAAGAATAAAAAAATTAGCCATAACAGATCAATGCATGGAATGTGATAAATTTTTGACATTCATATATTGAAAATTTTCGAAAGACAACTCCAAGAACATGATAAAATGTTTAACATTTATGTACTGAGCTAGCATTAAAAATATGAGACAAAATTTGTTACATTCTTATATTTTACCTTTTGAGTGAACAAAATGAAATGCAAAACAAATTGCCTACATGATTTTTCGATATAAAACTACGTCAAAAACATCAACGGCAACACAACGATGTGGGAAAAATTTCATTCAAAAGATTGAAAACAACAATTCCGACATAAGCATGATGTCAAAAAATTATGTTACATACAAATGTAATGGACCTTTTAAACAACAATGTTAGGAACACATTAAAATAATGTATCTATTTTACCTCTCACAAGTGATGATAGGGCTCACTATACTATTTAGAGGGGCTCACATCACTTTTGAGCGAGGATGTAGAAGCGAATATACATTTGGATGTGTCCCTAGCATTTTTTATGAAAAAAAAAAAGGACTTTTTAGATGCGAGCATATCTGAAAATGACTGTTTTTAAAAAGGAAAAATTAGGCATAACTGCAACAAACACACCCAGTACTTTTTGAAGAGAATGACAATAAACTTTTGCAACAAACATAAAGACATACTGATAAAAAAATATATAAATAAAGACATTGTGTTTAATACTCCCTCCGTCCCTTTATAAGTGTTTAACTTTCCATTTTGGGCTGTCCCTAAATAAGTGTGTGGTTTGAAAAGTTAATGGATAAAAGTTTGTACAATTATCATTTTACCCTTTTGAAAAGTTAGTGGGTAAAGAGTTAATGGGTAAAAGTGGAGGATAATTTTGGAAAGTAGAGGTAAAAGTTGATGTGAAAAGTGTAAAGTGGAAGAAAAAGTTGATTTGAAAGGTGTAATGATAATGTTTCTTTAATAAGTTGGATTTACGAAGTAACACATTTAAAAAGGGACGGAGGGAGTATTGATTTAATAAAAGGACAAAACACATCCACTCTCTTTAAAAAGGCAAAATAAAGAGTATTTATGCCCAATTTTTCCTACTAATAAATTCAATATGCCATCTACGTTAGCCCGTTAGCAAATTCCAATTTTACAATTGTTCAAATCAACATTTTCACGGTCAGTCTCCCATGGCCTACTTTGTTTTTCTCAAACGGTACTAGTCTATGAATTAGTTTTTTTTTTATTATTTTAAATAACGTTAGGAATATAAACTTTGGCCACTCAAATGCTATGAATTATTGTGATTTAGGGGAGTTCGAATGATATGATGGTTGGATTGGAGACGTAATTTTTCAGTCTGTTATGAAGACTTGGTTTTTATGCATTTTATGATGATTAGTGAGGTTTCACTAACTATGAAATTTGATCTATTATCCTACATTTTAGGATGATTAGTGAGCTTTCACTAGTTCAGGAGTTGATAGTTGACTAGTAGGTCGATTTTTTGAATTTTTTGTACGAAATTATGACAGCTTTTAAATATTAGTGAAATCTCAATAATTTTTTGGATCGCCAGAAGTGGTTAGCAGAAGGTATGAGTTGATTTTTTTGAATTTTCTGTACGAAATTAGAACTTTAAAAAAGTAGTGTCACTAATTTTTTTTGGGTCACCGGAAGTGGTCGGCGGAGGTGGGGTGGTGTTCGTCTAGGGGGTAGGAGTTGATTTTTTTGAATTTTATGTATGAAATTAGAAATTTTAAAAATTAGTGAAATGTCACTAACTTTTTGGGTCGTGGAAAGTGGTTAGCGAGAGATGGTGTTGTGGTCGGCCAGGAGGGAGAGTTGATTTTTTTGAATTTACTGTACGAAATTATAATTTTTAACAAAATTATAATTTTTAAAAATTAGTGACATGTCGCTAACTTTCAATTGCAAAAGTTCCTTTTGTCAAAAATTTTTTTTCTTCATGTTCGATTACAAAAGTTTCTTGTTCTTCCCGTTAAAAATATCATATGTTTTGGATTTTTTTGGCTCAGAGACCCTTTAAAAAATTGAAACAATTTAGCGTTGACTGATTTAGGCCCAAGCCTAAAAAAGAAGCCTCCAAAAACCTATATATAAATGGATTTTGCTACCGGACTTCCAATACAGAAGAAAAAAAAAATTTGCTCTTTATTTTTTTTTTATAGTAGGCTAAAACTAAAACTATGTACACCTAAATATATGTATTAGGCTTACATATTTGGAGACCTCATTTTTTTTTTTTAAGGGCCCAAAACTTGGGCTTCATTAGCCTCTGCCATGAGCCAATTCTCCCTATATCTCTGATTAATATTGCAGCAAAAGTGACCTTTTTCATTTCTCCCTGTTTAACCAAATTAAAGAACTCAGTATTTAAATGCAGTTCAACCATTTAACTATCAAAGGTGAAGATGTTTAACTGTCACAAATAGATGATTTAAGATTTTTCGCCATCAAAAAACATACTAGAAAACAAAGCATTACAAAGCTTTGATGGTATTCAAGAAGAATCCAAACTGGAGAACAAAAAAGAAAAGAAGAATCCAAACTGGAGATCGATACAGGAATAACTTCTTGAATTTGATCAAACAAAATTCCTCAGTAGAACAGCTCGAATAATTGCCTCCTTAGAAGATGCGGATTGGCTTCCCCATGGTACTCTTGAGATACAAGCACCTAACCTGATATCCAACAAAAAATAGAACATTGTGAGAGAAACATTGTAGGAGAAATGACAATCAAAAGCGAGAAATCCCGAACTTGTAAGCTAGGCCCAAGTAGTTGGGGAGTTTTTTTGGCAAGCTAGCCCAACCTAGTTGGGTGCCTGTTCCAAGTTTACTTAGGTTTAGAATTCAAGTCCCTCTCCCTCATTTGTACATTCTGTTGATGTTCTTGCTTGTTCTAAAAACCGCCAAGAAATCCTGAGCCGCCAACACCCTTTTCTGTTCTAAAAACTAAGTAAAGAATTCCTTGACATCCATTCATAGGTTTCACAGACAACAGTAAGCCGGTCAATCATGAAAAAAATCATTTCATTGGCGACCCTAATGCATAGGCAGAAATGTGTACCAGAACTAATGCATAGGCAGAAATGTACCAGAACTAAACATGTCACAAAAACAAGGATAATTGCCTTTTTGCTTCCTATTTGGGAAATTCTATACTATCCTCGTTGTTTGAAATTGAAAAAGGTATCAAACATGTTTGTTTCCAGATTTCATATTTCCTGAACACAAGCACTGTCGCCAGAAAATAAACATGTTATGGGAGAAGCCCCTAAGTTTACCTAGATAGGAGTCCCACACACGAGGCACAAGAAACCATAAAGATTCGTGAATTGCCATGGGAACTACAGGTCAGCATCGCTATTTCATGAATACACAAATTCCTTCCCTCCACAATTTCATCCAAGCACATAGCCAGAAAACAAAAATGTTACCAGGCCCTATAGTGCAACACACATAGAACAGGAGTCCCACACACGAGCCACAGAGAAAGGCATTAAGTGTAGACAACTATCACACTGTATTAGCCGAACAAAAGAAACAAACTGTCATACAGTATTGAATATTAAGTATTATCTACCAGCAATAATCACTACATTTTGAATTTACTCTTTCCTTCTGTACTTGTTCTGGGCATAGGGGTGCATAGAAGAGGTTCTGAAATTCACAAAAACTGCATGTCTAGAATGCAATGTATCACAGTATTGACTCTAGTTGTCCACAAATCCAAGTGTTCAACGATGGAAGAAGGGCAACCACTGATGGTAATCCGAAAGAACCAAGCCAAGAAAATGAATGAGTAGAATATGCCTGAAGAGAAAAATAGCTGCAGAGATAGATATGCACGATAACCCTAGCCTACATAAGCTTTTGTGTAACACAACCGTCTGTTTGAGGGAGAACAAACTCACATTTTGCCAGTTCTTCTTCAACAACGAAACTAGAAAGTTCACGCTCATTTGAGTATTTTGAAAGATCTGCTTATCCTCCATACTGCAGTTGCCAACAGCTACCCCCATGCAGAGAACCTTCTTCAGTTGAAACTTCACTGTGGCTTTAGTCTCGTTGACTTTTGACTCGAGAGACTCTTGGTGAGAGACAAGGGTGGGAAACTTCCCTGAATAGGCAGAATAGAACTAGTCAGATACAAGGAAAGATCAATAACTGACACATTCAAATCAAGCAACTGCAAAAATCATATATAGACTGCCCAGAAAGCCAGTCAGAAAATAACAATCAATACATAATGTATGCAGAACAATTAAGCAAATGACACAGTGGATTTCAATGAAATCCCCTGATCAAGTAGGAAATCATTTTCCCTCTAATGGAAAGCTGTGTTGGATCAAGCTCGCAGTCCATTAACTTAAAATAAAGCAAGTGAAATTGCCCCAATACTGGAACAGCTGTGTACTGACCCAGCATCATAAATGCACACACTTAATACTGAAGTTAGGCCATTGGAAACCAAGTACAGCGTTGGAAACTATGAACCTACTAAAATGAAGAAAAAAGATGCATAGGTTGTTCGTAGATAGGTATCAAGTACAAAACACCACCAAAAAAAAAAAAAAAAACTTATACTTACACAATACACAAGAATATTTCTAAAAGCGACCAGAATATATGTAAATTATTTGTCACCTGGAAAGAGAAGAAATCTAAAAAAGTGAAAAAAAACACAATGGTTACATTACTTGAAGACGATAACATTGGAACTGGTTGTGTGTGTGTGTGTGTGTGTGTGTGTGTGAGAGAGAGAGAGAGAGAGAGAGAGAGAGTAGCACCACCAATGAAACTGTTTTTAGATGCACAATTACAAAACTAGAAAGCAAAAAAAAGGAATCTGATGTCAAATGACAAGGAAACAGAGTAACAAGACTACGAATGTTTCATTATTCAAACACACTTGCCTGCTTTGTTGAGACCAGGTCCTAATAGACGGGGAATCTGCTTGATGACAGCTTCTGAAGCTAAGAAGGCATGGTATTTCTTAGCAAGTTTCTTAACCAGTTTCTTGTTTTTGTTAAGCTTTTTCAGCCCTTCCACATCCATATACTCCAAGCCCATCTTTTCAGCCTGCAGTTCAAGAGAACATGATCAGCCCAAGATAAAGGACAACAGATCCTGATTAATGACCCAGGCCCAAAATAACCATAGAAAAAAACATTCTCTATAGGATCTGAGCAATTGGGAACATTAGTCCTACTCTTACAAATAAGGACGTGGATAAAATCAATTGCAGCACTATGCTGTTTCGCTTAAGAGTTTATCATTCACAACACATGTAATCCAAGAAAAACATCCGAAGAAGTTTACAGAGCTCTTGCATGCTTTTGCCTAGTTACTTCCTGACCATAGCGCAACAATTAGCCAAAACAGATAATCAAAGAATGGTCAATCACAGTTCACAACCAAAAAGATATGAAGAAGATATGATTCCACACCCAAACCAAACCGAGCCTTATGTCCCAATCAATTGGGGTCGGATACATGAATTTTTTTTCTCCATTGAGCTCTGTCAAGTGCTGTTTCATCGCTTAAAACTAGTATACTCAAATCTTTGCGTACTACTGCATCTAATGTCAATTTGGGTCTTCCCCTCCCTTGTGCGTTTCTACCCAAAGCTATCCTATTCACTCTCTTAACTACTGCATCCGTCGGTCTACGATAGACATGCCCAAACCACCTTAGCCTATTTTCCCTTAACTTCTCCTCTATAGGTGCTACACCTACCATCTCGCGAACTATTTCATTTCTAATCCTATCTCGTCTAATCTTACCACACATCCACCTCAACATTCTCGTTTCCGCTACACTTATCTTGTTCACCTGTTGTTTCTTAATAGGTCAGCATTCTGTCCCGTAAAGCATCGCTGGTCTTATGGCAGTTCTATAAAATTTTCCTTTCAATTTTGTGGGTACCCTCTTGTCACACAGTACACCAGTACCGCTTCTCCACTTGAGCCACCCCATTTGGATCCTATGAGTCACATCATCTGCAATCTCTCCATCTTGACTAATAATAGAGCCTAAATACCTAAAATGGTCACTCTTTGGTGTCTCCTGATCCTGGATCATCACTCTTTCCTCATACGCACTTCTCGTATCACTAAACTTGCAGACCATATACTCAGTTTTACTCCTACTTATCCGAAAGCCCTTAGACTCTAATGCTTCCCGCCAAATTTCTAATTTAGTATTAACACCACTAGTCGTTTCATCTACAAGGACAATATCATCTGCAAACAACATACACCATGGCATATCCTCCTGAATCTGCCTAGTCAATTCATCCATAACTAATGCGAAAAGGTACGGGCTCAAGGCTGACCCTTGGTGCAATCCTACTGTGATGGGAAATTCACTCGTTTCCCCTCCCGGTGATCTAATGGCAGTGATGGTACCTTCATACATGTCTCTGACCACGTCAATATAGCCTCTGGTCACTCCCTTTCTCTCCAGAACCCACCATATAATGCCTCTAGGCACCCTATCATAAGCCTTTTCCAGGTATATGAAAATCATATGGAGATCCTTCTTCGTTGACCTGTGTCTTTCTACCAATCTCCTTAGTAGGTAAATAGCTTCCATAGTCGATCAAACTACTAATGTTCTGTCGATCATAAGTATAACTCTAGTCTATGGCCCTAAAACTTTTACTTTTCCCAATTTGGTCATCAAACTACTACTGTTCTGTCAATGGGGTCCACTTCGCAACATCCGTAAAGTTCTCTCTAATGGAAACAGCAAAGTGGCACTAGCTAGAGGGGCCAAAGTAGGATAAGTGAAAAACGACCAAAGAGGGAAGATATAGTACTTCAAGGGGACGAAGTAGGAAAGTTTTCGTACCACTTGGTGTCTTTGGGTGGAAAGTGGACGGAATTTGCCAAATGGACCAAATTGATAATAATTACTCCGTACAAGGACGAAACTGGAAAAGTTGAAAGTTGAGGAACGTATGGTACTTCAGCAAAGTGTAACTTTAGGCACATGATTAATGTTTTCTTGCAGCTGTTTGCGTGACAACAATCTTTCTCAATCTTTTTCCGTTGGAGAACAGTTCAAAAAAACAAAAAAATCACCGTTGAGGAAATGACAGATTCCATTCTAAACAACGTACACTAGTTGAAAGTTCTAGATTCATTAGTTTGTTGATGTAGGATTACCTCTTCCACGTGCTGAGCATCACCAAGCATGCAAACCTTCATTTTGGGACGAGGAATGTGAGGCAACTTAACGGAACCACTGAAACGCTTATCCTTCTGAGGATCATAATTTTTCAGCCCAATCTGGAGCTCAATGGTTTCAGTGAAGTTGCGTTTTTTCTCCTTGACATCATTGCCAATCTGAGTGATTGCTTCCCTCAAGACTTCGCTCTGAAGCTTACTACGAATTAGAAAGAGAGAACAAAACTACATGGTTAGGGAGGATAAAAACGAGATTGCCACCCAGGGAAAGAGCCAGACAGTTGCACTTCCAAAACACAGAAAGAGCATTCATGGATGACCATAATAGCAAATAATGCCTAAATTAATAATAGTCACCAGATCAGGGAAAAAAAAGTCGGAAGAACTTAAAAACTACATGGGAAACAAAAGCTAAATTGAAACAACTTTGTTGTTTGGCTCTTACTATTCGAGATAGATTTCCAAATAGCAAATAATGCCTAAATTGGCTGCTTTAGTTTCTCACATGCCCCATAGGCCATACCCAACATATTAATTCAAAAATTAGGCAACTAAGAGCATCTACAGCTATGGGTTAAGATTTGGAGATCCCAAACTATTTTGAAGGCTTGTGGGGAGATCCCCTTTTTTCTGAAGATCTGTTGGCAATTTGATTTTGACATCTCTCAATTTAAAGATCCCTCATTTCCAACAAAGCGCCAAATCTATGTTTCATTGTTACTTGTTTAAACTTTAAACATTCATCTTTTTTAACATTATGAGCATTTCTCTACTGCAAAATTCATTTTCACTCTTTTTTGGCTCCAAATTTGACCTAGAAGCCTCAATGCCAATTGGCAAGAGAGATTTGGCATATGTTTAGCAGCTTCATTGGGCCATTCGTTATTAACTTTCCACAGTATTATTCCTTGGAACTTGTATGGCCAGCTATTGCTAAAGCTGCTCAGACAAAAAAGCCAAATGCATCGTGGTATCTCCACCGGCCATCAACATTTCCAACCGGACACGTTACACCAAGGTCAACTGAGATTCAACCTCTTATTGCCAGAAAATATTTGTTGCACTAGAATTATCTTCAGATTCATATTAATTGCATCCAAAAACCTCAGGCCACCAAAACAGTAAAATAAACATTCTAAATTACAAAAACAGGAGGCACTATCCATCAAATCATAATTCCGCATACCTCATAGCTGAAAATTTTCCCTTGCTTCAAACTTACTAACTGTAACCAAAACAGAAAAAAAATCAAGACTTCAACAAGTTATCCATAAAACTAAGTTATCGTTTTTCACCAAAAGGCCCCGTTTAGATGATTAGAAAACTGAAAATCAAGCAGGAAAAATAAAAAACCCCATTTCTGTTAGTTTTCCTCGGATTTCATCAGCATCCAACGGAACTTACGGTGAAAAGGCGAATGTAAACTTCAAATGTAAAATTCTAGTAATACGAGGTTTAGATAGAGAGAGAGAGAGAGAGAGAGTGTGTGTGTGTGTGTACCTGAGGAGAAAACCCTAGATTAGGGTTTGTAATGGCCGACGAGTGAGCTGAGAGAGACCACGCACTACGCAGTTCGTTGGGAGATAAATAACTTCCGACGGCGCGAACCCTAAACACGTGAGAGTGGCTTTCTCATACGTGTGTTCTGGGCTGGGTTGGGTTTACCTGTAGTGAGGCCTCCATGAAAATCGTATTGGGCCTTTTAGTAACTTTCAGTTTAGTGTGGTCCGGCAGGTCTTTTTCCTTGCATCAAAGGAAAAGAAAATGGGAAAGTGACAGACCGGCCCAATTTTGTCCGGAGCTTCCCATCCAAGCTCACCCCATGTCAAACACATTTCACCCAAGTTCTCCCCACGTGCGTGGATGATAATTTCCCTGTCCAGTGATTGCATCATTACTCTCTCTCTCTTTCCCTTTTCGGCTGACAAATGACTTGCTTTTAGGGGTGACCAAAAAAAATGCTGAACCGAACCGAGTACGAGAACTGGTTTATTTTTTTGATTTTTTTCATTTCCCGATTCGGTTCGGTTAGCAGGAGTGAATTTTTTTTGAATCCGGTTCGATTCCCGGTTCTTACGATTTTTGAGGCGAACCGAACCGAACCAGTTATATACATAATACATATTATGTATACTGTTATAACTAAAAAAATGAGGGGGTAGGGATCGAACCCCGACCATCCGCATGGAAACGTCTGCACTCACCCACTTGGCAGCCAAGTCTTATGCCAAAACGGAGGAAAATAATAATACTTATCATTACCTATTACTCTATGTTTGTTTGTGTGTGTGTGTGTGTATATATACATATATACAATTCGCTTCTTATGAGGACTCCCTCAAATGAGGAGATATGCGGACCAAGCACCATAGCCCTTGGAGATCCAAGGGCTCAGATTTAATAACACAATTCGCGGGTCAAAACCCATATCACGGGTCAACAAACCCCATCCGGGTTAAATCAAAACCCACGATTTACTCTTCCCCTTCATTATTCGACCGACCTTAGAGAGAGAGAGAGGAGTAGAGGAGAAAAATCGTACGACTGAAGGATTTGGAAATCGAAAAAGGAGAAGACGACCACCAGGGTTTCGATCGCTCTCTCTCTCTCTCTCTTTTTTTCTCTCTGTGTGTTTGGTTGGCTCTAAAAAAACTAGGGTTTCGATCTCGATTTTGAAGAAATCGGCGAAGAAGAAGACAACTGAAGGATCTGGAAATCAAAAAAGGAAAAGACGACCACCAAGGTATTTTGATTTCTAGGGTTTTGATTTCTTGTTTTCCCTTTTTCATGCTCGAAAGGCATTGTTAGCTTGAGTTTGTTGAACTCTAGGGTAGATTGTCTATGAAAATGCGAGTCAATGATTGAAGATTTTTTGTACAAAACGATTATTTGGTGGTTTTGTGACCTGTTTTTTCAACCATCAGTCTAACATTATGTGTAAAAAAAGATTTAGAACGTGTTTGGCATGATGGCATTGCTGGTACTAAGTACAAAAGGTTGGATCGAACAGAACTTACTCTGACAAAAAAAATTTCCTTCTACTTGAAATACAGACATTTGAGAAATTCGATAAATTTTTTTACCAGTTGAAGAAAACAATGGGTTTTACTTTTGTTGAGAGTACATGGCATATGCATTAGGCATTATTACTTCAATTGGCTATGTTATGCTATGATTTGGTCAAATTATTTGTGTTGCTAATGGCTATTGGCTTGTTTTACCTTCAACAGTGTACCAAATTCTTGATTGATGTATTTTTTTATTTTTTTTTCAGAATGCAGTCTCTTCGAGATGCACTTTACTCATCGTTACCATTACAACTATGTGCATCCTCTGGAGCTTCTTCTAAAATTCTTTACACTCCTCAAGTGAAGAGCGAGTTGATACCGAAGATTGATCAAGTGTTTGACAGTTTGGAAGACGTGTTTGTCACAAACAAGGGGTGAGAAAAAAAAAGTATACTCAAAATGTTTCGGAGAACACTATATGGAAACGAGGGTTGACTAGAGAGAATTGTGGTGCAAAATTGACAGTTGTGAAACGGGGTGCGGGATTTGTTGTCACCATATTTATTGACGGTCATAACCACACTCTTGCCATGCCAAGGAACGTGCATCTCCTCCGATCTCATCATAAAGTGACACCTGCCCAATGAGCTTTGACAGAACAACTAGGCATTGCAAATGTGTCGACACACCAAGCTATGAGTATTTTGGAGATGCAATTCGGAGGTGTTGAAAATGTTGGATGTTCACAACAAGATATTTATAATGCTCAAAGGGATAAGAGGAAAATGGTAGAGGGACATGGCGCGGAGTTGTTGCTTGAGTATTTTGAGGCCCAACAACAAAAGAATCCCGCTTTTACGTTTTCAATCAAGCCAGATGATAATGGGAGTTTGATTCATTGTTTTTTGGCCGATGCAACCTCTAGAAAGTCATACAAATATTTTGGGGACGTGGTCGTGTTTGATACAACATACCAGACAAACAAATATGATTTGATCTTTGCACCTATAGTAGGGGTTAATCACCATGGGCAAACAACTCTTTTTGCATGTGCATTGTTGAGTGGCGAAAAAACCAATGCCTTTGAGTGGCTTTTCAAGCAGTGGTTGGAAGCGATGCCGGCTGGCCCGCCCAAAATGATCATAACTGATCAGGTTCCGACAATGACAAAAACAATAGCTACTTTTCTTCCAAATACGCTCCACAAGTATTGCATTTGGCACATTTTAAGTAAATTTTTTGAAAAAATAAGTGCAGTATCATATAAAGAACATTATGATGAGTTCTGTGATTGTATATGGAACTCTGAGAGCCCTGAAGAGTTTGAAGGTAGATTGGTACAGGTTGTAGCAAAAGCTAAATTGTCCACCAATGAATGGCTACATGCCATGTACGAAATTCGTGAAAGATGGGTCCCTGCATATACGAGACACATTTTTTCCGCCCACATGACTAGTAGTCAAAGAGCGGAAGGCTCTCATGCATTCTTCAAGCGATATGTGTCTCCAAATAATACCTTGTTTGAATTTGTGATGCGGTTTGTTAGGGCACTTTCACATATAAGGCATAATGAATTAGATGCAGATCATAAAAATGTTAATGAGAAGCCACTCCTCGTAACGAAAACACTCATGGAGTCGACAATGCGTGAATTGTACACACATGGTGTTTTTTACAAGTTCCAACAAAGAACTCTTGGATAGTGGAATGTATGTGGTAAAGAATACATTTAAAGATGAACACTGGTGTAAGTACAATGTTATGAGGGCAAATCAGAGTGATTCGAAGGGTCGTGAGGTTTCATTAGACAAGGCATCAAACTTTGTTAGATGTAGCTGTAAAAAGTTTGAATGTGACAGAATTTCATGTCGGCACATGTTGGCCTACTTCTCTAAAAAATTAATTGTGCAATTACCTGATCAATACATCTTGCGGAGGTGGACTAAATCAGCTAATGTTAGTAGACTTAAGGATGACTTGGGTGGGACCGTGTCCGAAATATGTGACACTCCTATATTACTGAAGCGAAATAGGCTCTTCCGACTAGCTGGTAGAGTTATTGATGTATGTCTATTAATTGGTGAAAATGAGCTTGAAGATTTGGAAGAATATTTGGTATCAATTGAAAAGAGGGTTGCAACAAAGATGAATGCAAGGGACGATGGCGAAGGGAGTAGTATCCAAAAACCTTTGTCTCTTGGAAAGAAACGGCGTCTCAAAGAACCATAACCAGTTAGGACAAATGGTTGTGGTAAACGGATGAAGGGAGGAAAAGAGAAGGCTATGAAGAGGGCTAGGCATTGCCATGGTTGTGGGAAAATGGCGACACATGACAAAAGGAATTGTCCAGTTCTTCTTGGAATGTAGGTTTATGCATCTAAATATGTTCATTTACAATTTAAATGTTTAATTTGTTTAAATTTAATTGTTGCCTTTTTTAGCACTTCGGAAGATGGTAGGTTGAATGACGACGACGACGACGACGACGATGATGATGATGATGATGATGATGATGACGACGACGACGACTACTACAACGACGACATGGATTATGACTCAGCATGTAAGTGTTTGAAAATATAAATGGGCTGCATGTTTAAAAAAAAAGTGTTCTACTTACTTTAGAAACAACTTATCTAGCTGCTGTAATTTGATTGTTAAGAGCTGACTGGAAACTGACCTTATTTGCTGGAACTATTGGTTGGAAAAATTTGTATATGTGCTACTGGAAATTGACCTTATTTGTTGTAACAACTTGTTTAAGTGATGTCATTAAGATCCAAGTGCAACAAAATGTTCTATTTTACTAAAAGCAAGAAAAGTTTCTATTGTTAGGAAAGAATAAGGTTCTATTGTCTATTTTTTTTTGAAGTAAGTACTAATACATGTGGTTGACACTACGCCAAATATCACTTTTACCAGTAACTTTTTTAGTGGTACTTGAAAAAAATGCCTTAAAAGGGTATTATTTAAGGCAGTAGTTAAAAATGCCTTTAAAAATAGACATTAACGGCAATTTTAGATTACTACCGTTAAAAAAGCCTTTAAAAATACACATTAGCGGAACTTTTGGATTACTGCCGTAAAAGATAGAAACAAATTTTGCCGCCCAAAATTATTCTATTTGCCGCCAAGGGTCTCTTTAGTTCCCTCCAATTCTTTTTTCCGTACCTGTACCCAAACATAACCCATTATCAGCACATCCACAATTAGAGAACGACTCATCACAAATTGAGAGAAGGAAAATAGCGTTCTGGAACTTCAATCAACAAGAGAACCTTGTAAGATCTCTCTCTCTCTCTCTCTCTCTCTCTCTCTCTCTCTCTCTCTCTCGCGCACAGTGTGTGTATTTCTCCTCCCTTCTCTAATCGTGTTCTAATGGTTGATGAAATTGATTGATAAACTAGGGTTTCAACCTCCTTGTGGTGCCCCCGAATGCTATACTACTGTAATTTACCCTCCTCCTCTCTCTTGCATCATTCTTCTTCGTTCCCACCGCATGCCTTTGAATCAAAAGCCCTAATTTTTACCTAACGGTTTATTTGGTTACACTTTTTGTGCAAAATCGGCGTAGGATTTTTTTTTTTGGGTTGTTGTTGGAAAAATCAAAATCACTCATCAGTTCCCAATTGAAGTTTGCAATCTTTTTGTATAACGAATGAATGATTCTCGGTTTAGTAATTTTTTTGTTTGGTGGTTAGTTACGGGCATTCTCAAGCCATCTTTTTTTTTTGTTATTCGAAGCCCTTTAATCAACTTGAATGCTGGATTCATTCACTCATTAAGGTCAAAGGGTCGGGTTTGGAAGAGGGTAGTACAAAGAGTACTCCTTGTCCGATAATTTCATTTTTGGTTGACATTGAAAATCGTATTCGAAACTACGTCCAGCCAATCTCTCTATCGTCTTTCTCCCATAGCTTTCAAACCCTCATTCTAGATTGGTGATGAACTGATTGGAGGGGGGATTGGGTTTACAGGTTCATCTATGGCGTCGGAGCATGATTTTCCGACAGGAGACATGGTTTCTTTAGTGTGGGTGCATAGATAAGACATTTAAAAACTTTCTTTTGAATAACTGGTGTAGAAAGAAACAGATCAAAAAAGAAAAAGAACTGGTGTAGAGGGAAAATGAGAGAGGGAGATACAGAGAGAGAATCAGATAAAGTCCCTCTTTTTTGGGGGGCGTTTTTTGTTTTTTTTTGGTGGAAAGATGAGCCAAAAATTTCATTACGATCAGTCGTGAGTTTTTCCCCCCTTTATAGGCCATATCACCTTGTGACTGCCTTTTAACGGAGATATTGCTCCACCTCATCAACTTCCATCACCAATTTGACGGATTTTGACGGTTGGTGCCTAGCAATTTGGCATTTATAGGCCCAATTGTTTTGTTCCATAGCGTTAAATCCTCCACTTTAGTCACGTACCCTCGCCTGATCCTACTATTTTATTGTGTTCGTTTTGCTTTATATATATTGGAGTTACTTTTTTCCAAAAAGATAATAATCTTAGCTTCTTAAAAGTACTGAAGAGTAGTTTGAGATTAATAACCGAAATCTTGATTGGAGTGTAGACTTTTTTGACTTTTTTTTTGGCTTAACTTGAATGTACCTCTTAAGTTACTAAAATATGAGTCATATGGTATGAACTGTAGACATGTTTTTGCATTATTGTAGTTTGTTATGCGTATGTGAGTTTCAAGTAGAATACCTTCCTAGTTTCTATCCTCTTATCATTCTATTTTATGGTTGATAATTTATTATGCAAATTTACTACTTCAGGTGCACGTGAAATATAACATTTATGGGTAAGAGTTGGATTCACTAAAAAAATAGGCTAGATCCGGCCTACAAACAAGGGGCTGAAAAGTTTATTGAGTTTGCTTATGCCAATAAGCCGCACGGGTCAAAAATATATTGTCCATGTAGAAAATGTCTTAACCTTCGATATCAGACTCGAGTTGGCATTAGAGAGCATATTATAATACATGGGTTCGACACCAACTACATGAGATGGACAATGACGACGACAACGATGATAACTAGTTTTTTTTGTTAAAAATTTCATTTCACATTACCTAGAGCGAATGGAACTTAGTATTTTATACCTTGTTTGCACTCACTTGTCTTATCTCCTAATTGATTTTTGTGCATCCTTGTGTTTATGTTTCTTCTTGTTTGCTTGTACTTGGGCCAAAACTAAATGATTGCATATCTATTGATTTTGCTTGTGGCTTAGAGTTTCTTGAGTTAAAAATATACTGCCCTTGCAAATAGTGGATCTCATTTCTTTTCCGGCATATATTGTTTAAAGGTTATCCTCTTTTTTAACATTATGTTAATGCCTTTAATGCCATTCGTTCCATGTCAAATACATAGTTGCTAAAGATGCCCAAAGATGGCAATCTTTATGTGAAGCCCGGCTACTTGGCTATGATGAAAACAGAATATGAGCTGTTAAGGGAAAAAAAAATTCGACTGAATAATAGAAGAATAAATGCTCTGGGGTTAAAGAGCCTATCAAATCCGTTGTTTTGTTCTCCTCGAAGGACAAAGGGTGAAAGTACCAGTAGGTGACTATGACACAGAAGAGATTGGCTGGACGTAGTTTCTGAATACGATTTTCAATGTCAACCAAAAATGAAATTATCAGACAAGGAGTGCTACTGTACTACCCTTCTCTTCCAAACCTGACCCTTTGACCTTAATGAGTGAATGAATCCAGCATTCAAGTTGATTAAATCCAGCATTCAAGTTGATTAAAGGGCTTCCAGAATAACAAAAAAAAGATGGCTTCAGAATGCCCAGTAACTAACCACCAAACAAAAAAATTACTAAACTGAGAATCATTCATTCGTTATACAAAAAGATTGCAAACTTCAATTGGGAACTGATGAGTGATTTTGATTTTTCCAACAACAACCCAAAAAAAAAAAATCCTACGCCGATTTTGCACAAAAAGTGTAACCAAATAAACCGTTAGGTAAAAATTAGGGCTTTTCAGTTCAGCATTAACAGTGGGAACGAAGAAGAATGATGCAAGAGAGAGGAGGAGGGTAAATTACCAGTAGTATAGCATTCAAGGCACCACAAGGAGGTTGAAACCCTAGTTTATCAATCAATTTCATCAACCATTAGAACACGATTAGAGAAGGGAGGAGAAATACACACACTGTGCGCGAGAGAGAGAGAGAGAGAGAGAGAGAGAGAGAGAGAGAGAGAGAGAGAGAGAGAGAGAGAGAGAGAGAGATCTTACAAGGTTCTCTTGTTGATTGAAGTTCCAGAACGCTATTTTCCTTCTCTCAATTTGTGACGAGTCGTTCTCTAATTGTGGATGTGCTGATAATGGGTTATGTTTGGGTACAGGTACGGAAAAAAGAATTGGAGGGAACTAAAGAGACCCTTGGCGGCAAATAGAATAATTTTGGGCGGCAAAATTTGTTTCTATCTTTTACGGAAGTAATCCAAAAGTTCCGCTAATGTGTATTTTTAAAGGCTTTTTTAACGGTAGTAATCTAAAATTGCCGTTAATGTCTATTTTTAAAGGCATTTTTAACTACTGCCTTAAATAATACCCTTTTAAGGCATTTTTTTCAAGTACCACTAAAAAAATTACTGGTAAAAGTGATATTTGGCGTAGTGGTACAAGCATATTTATTTGTTGAATTCATTGAAAAATGTGTTGAGATCGAAAAATTTGATGCTATAGGGACGATATGGGTGATAAGCCCTCAGGCCGGCATTGTTTCCGAATGGATCTTTGCCGATGCTTATATCTAGCCACTATTAGTTTAAAAATCAAGTTCATTTCCGGCGCTTATAAACTGCCGTTATTGCTTATTTTTGCCGGTGCTTATTGCAAAGTGTTGTTTTAACTGTTTAGACATCAAAATTATTACCGGCACTTTATAAGAGCCGCAAAAAGCGCCGTATTTTATTACCGGCACTTATCTAGCGCCGTTTTTTTTAAACAACACTGGCATAGACTATACTTTTTACTTTTGTCGTAAAAGTGCCGCAAATAGCTTTAGTGACGCTTTTACTACTATTAGTGACATTTTTTGAATGCCGCAAAAGGCAATATTTGGCGTAGTGTGATGTGCTCTGATATGAAAAGTTTCTAACTGTAGTTTTAGGACTCCTACTTGCAGAATCTGAAGAGTGCACAAAGAGGAGGATGCTTGCATTTGGAGACTAATTGTCTATTTGTTTTTTAGACTTGTGCTATGAAGTTGGAGACATTTGGATGTATTTGGTTTTTAGACTTGTGCTATGAATTTGGAGACATTTGGTTTTTAGACTTGTGCTATGAAAAACACATGACATTTGGATGTATTTCGTTTTTAGACTGAACCATTGGGGTTTTCTACTTGATTGTTAGTTCTATGAAGTTACACTTAATGGCAGCTGCAATTTGTTTTAGAAGTTACACTATCTACTTGTTAGTTCTATGAAGTTACACTTAATGGCAGTTACACTGAATGGCAGTTACACTGAATGGAAGTTACACTTAATGGCAGTTGCAATTTGTCGGGATATGTGTAGAGTCTATGAAGTTATACTTGATACGTGTAGAGTTGAATCACTGTGGCGTGTGGTACTCTCTCCAGATTCAAGTAGCAGTGACTAATAGTGCACTTTGGTGTGTGGTACTCTCTCCAGATTCAGCTCCTCTTTTTGTGAGGAGTTTTGTTTTCATTCAAGTGGCCTTATTTAGTCTGAGTCTTTAAGGGCAGTTTGGTGATCATGGATAGTACACATCCTGTTGAAAATTCAAGTTGTATGAGTAACCAAAAACCATTGCCTCAGTGTAGACAAAACATGAGAAAACATGTTTTCAGATTCTACCTTGGGCAAACCACACCAAAAATTAACAAGAAAAAATCAAGCTGTTACTTGATTGTGCTTCATACAACCTGTCGCCATAGTTAAATTTAGTCAATAAACACAATCTCTACTTTACAAAACATTGGCTAACAAGGTCAGATTACACCACTGTGACCATAGTCACTTAAGAAGTACAACTAACAAGGCTAGAGAAATTATGAACATGAATAAAGTCACTATATATTTCAACTTATTCACTGCGACTTGCATGACTTCAATACGTGCATGGATCTTCTTCAAATTCACCTAATTCACTCCCTCATCATCTGCTCCAACATTTGGGTGGGGTTGGGTTGGTGATAACCAATCGGATTGCACCACTCCCTCCAATAGCTGCATCTTTCTTCGTCGTTCTTCTCCTTTGGACACTCACAGTAGAGCCTGCCAGGATTACGATCTGACTCTGAAATTCTCACAGCAACTCTCTTGCCACACCCACACGTCTTGTTTCGAAATCTAAGGTAATCATTTTGAATGCCACCCATGTTGCTTGAAGTAGACATGACTGTTGAAATTGGGTACTAAGTGAGAACAGCATTAGGTACCAAAATTAGCAACTTGTTTAGCCAATGTTTTGGGACAGACACATTTAGTCAAGAAACTCTTAAGTGTGGGTACATTATACAGATATCCAATATTCGACATTACCAAAAGAATTACCGGATGGAAAAGGATAAAGCAAGCACAACCCAATTTACGATCATATGCACCTGTGCTACTAAAAAAAACCTACCCCCTAGTGATTAAGGTTCCGGAAAGCACTTTGTGGTTGTGGAACATGATACAACTTTTTTCCTAAGTAATGAATTTACTAATCCAAATCAAACCCACAAGGTCAATAGAAGTGACCATAAAACTCCTACAAATGTGTTTCACGTGAATAATGCCACAATTTCTACAATGTTTTACAGTTTTACCCCTTGTGGAATATGAATGCTACAGTACATTATATCTCAAAGTATAAGGGAGGCAATGAGTCAGTTTGTTATAGGTTTTGCGCCACCAATGAAAAAAGAAGCAAACAATGTTGAATCAATTTTCAAATAACAAACCAAAACACAGAGATAGTTCGAACACAGAGGCAATCGCCCTAAACACTGTTAATCTACCTACAAAATCAAAACCCTAGAAATCAAAATACACAGGGAGATAAAACAAGAAAATGAGAGAGAGAGAGTGGGAGAGGGATAAAGAGAGAGACCTTCGATTATTCTGGAAAACCTCTGTAGTTCCTCTATCCAGACTTCTTCTTCACCGATTTCTTCAAAATCGAGATCGAAACCCTAGTTTTTTTTAGAGCCAACCAAACACACAGAGAGAAAACGAGAGCAAGCGATCGAAACTCTGGTGGTCGTCTTCTCCTTGTTTCGATCTCCAGATCCTTCAATCGTATGATTTTTCTCCTCTTCTCCTCTCTCTCTCTCTCTATCTAAGGTCGGTCGAATAATGGAGGGGAAGAGTAAAGCGTGGGTTTTGATTTAACCCGGATGGGGTTTATTGACCCGTGATATGGGTTTTGACCCACGAATTGTGTGGTTTTGACCCGCGAATTATGTTATTAAATCTGAGCCCTTGGATCTCATCCAAGGGCTGTGGTGCTTGGTCCGCATATCTCCTCATTTGAGGGAGTCCTCATTAGAAGCATATATATATATAGGCAGATTTTCCAGTCAGGGATCCATAACTGGAGAATTTTTGGTGTTTTGAATGTTTTAAAAATTGTTTTTGCAAAATCCAAACCGTCCAATGTTTTTAAAAGGTGTTTTAAGGGTCTCCGCGAGAAATCATAAAAAAAAAAAAAAATACCGGGAAGACCTTGATCCGAGCATATACAGTTTTGTGATCCGAGCAGTTTTCACAAAACTGTATATGCTTGGATCAAGCCCTTCCCGATATTTTTTTTTGTTGATTTCTCGCGGGGACTCTTAAAAACACCTTTTAAACACATTGGACGGTCCGGATCGTCAAAAAAATATCGGGAACGTGGAGGTTCGGAAGTCCGGAGTCCGGACTAGAAACAGAGCCTATATATATATGTGTGTGTGTGTGTGTGTGTGTGTGTGTGTGTGTGTTGTTAAGTTGTTTACACACCCAGCCCACCAGAAGGCAAAAACCCTAACTTCTCTCTCTAAGTCTGTGTGCGGTGCCCCCTTCTCTCTCTCTCTCTCTCTCTCTCTCTCTGAGAACGAGATTGTAGCACAATCCACATATGATGAAGTTGGACGACGATGCGTGCATCTATATCGAGATCGAGTCTGTGTTGGACAACAATAGTGATGATGAAGTTCGATGATCAATGTGGTGAAGATTGATTCGTGTATCTTAATCGATTCGTGTATGTATATCTCAATCGGTTCGTGTATGTATATCTCGAACGATTTTTGTATGTATATACATGCATGTATATGCGTATATGTATATCTTGCTATATATAACTTGTAAAAATCGAGATCTGTTTTGCTATGTATCATAATATCTGATGTAAGATTTTGGAACTTATAAAAATCGATTTGTAAAAGTCGAGATTCAGTATGTGTGGGTATGTATACATAGCTTGTATTTATATACAATATGTGCTAAAAATTGAGATTTGGAACATGTTTTATGATTGAGATTTTTGCCTCTCCCCCTCTACAAATCCGGTTTTGGTTTTTTGGTTCCTCCGAACAGGTTTTGCTCGGTTCACTCAAAATTCCCTCAGAACAAGATCGAACCAAACCGGTTACACCCCTACTTACTTTTATAACTCTCTCTCTCTCTCTCTCCTCCCTTTTTATTGTAGATTTAAAAGAAAATAATTTTTGTTATACACAATTATTTTTTTATAAAAATTATATATTTGAAATCTAGTTGATGAGATCTTTCAAATAAAATCCTATTTTAATATGAAATTGTGTACATGTAAAAAATAAGTTATTTTATACCCATTACTTAATACAGTACTAATTTACACCCCTTGTAAATAATTCATACCCTGTAAAATGAAAGAATTCATAGACCTGAAATGCAGAATTCACACACATCACAACTCACTCTCCAAAATACACAATTCACACTCCAAAAAGAAAGAATTCACACCCCTCAAATGCAGAATTCACGCTCATTCTAAATAATTCACAACCCTCAAATGCACACAATTCACACCTCCAAAAAGCACACAATTCACACCCTTAATAGCACACTTTCTTTTTGGGTGTGAATTTTGTATTTTGGAGAGTGAGTTATGATGTGTGAATTTTGCATTTCAGGTCTGTGAATTCTTTCTTTTGGATTGTGGATTGTGTATTTTGGAGAGTGAGTGTTATATGTGAATTCTGCATTTGAAGGTTGTGAGTTTTTTATTTTATTTTGGAGGATGTGAATTATTTAGAAGGGGTATGAATTCTTAATTGATGGGTATAAAAAAAACATTTTTTTTCATGTATAGAATTTCATATTCACAATAGATCTTGTTTGAAAGATCTCATCGAGTAGATTACAAATATATAATTTTTATAAAAAATAAATGTGTATAACAAAAGTTATTTTATTTTAAATCTAAAATAAAAAAAAGGAGAGAGAGAGAGAGAGAGAGAGAGAGAGAGAGAGAGAGAGAGAGAGAGAGAGAGAGAGAGAGTCAACATGTGACACGTGGCTGTATTGAATGGAAAAACCCTCCCACACGTGCACTTATATAGGAGTGAAAGACAAAATGAGATTTGGACGAAAACCCCCACAAAAATTAGAGGCGGCTTGGAATTTCCCGAAAGAAAATTGGTGTTCTACAACCATTTATATTTTGCTAACGACAATGTGTACACATGTAAATCAAAGTAATATTAATAACATTTGGTTGTATGTTAACAATAAATGTAGGGGCGCACACGGCCTGGTAGCCCGCTCAGCTTGGTTTTTTTAAGGTTTGGGAAAAATCATTTGGCTCAGAGGGCCGGGTTGAGATTTTAAGCCCATTTACTAATTGGGTCACGTTTGGAAAATTTCTTTAAGGCCCAGCCCTGCCCGGCCCGATTAAAATAATATCTTTATTTTAATACTATATGTATGTCTGTATATGTTATCGTTCGCTAGAACCTAGCTGCTTAGGATTTGTTTATCTTGATGAAAGTGACATTGATGAAAATGAATTCCACGCACTACCTATGTAGATAATACCTTTGAAGTAATAGCAATTTGTTAAGAAAACACTAAAGTTCTGTGGAAAGTAGGAAATATACAATTCACACCCCCTTTGATAATATTATTTTGCTGAAATTCAGTAGAAAGTAGGAAAATATAAGTTATAAAATTCATCTTTAGGAACATAATTTTGCTCTACAAGCCGAGTTCCGTGGTGCTAGGGCTCGGCTAGCTAAAAAGATACTTGAGCTCGAGCTCGAAATGAAATACCAAGCTTGATCAAGTTGTGAAAAAACTATGACATTGGGGAGAAGAGAATCTCATTGGACTGTGTTGGATTCCATAAGATAGATTGTTATTTCCTAAAGCTTAGCAATAGGTAATATGCAGGGGCTAAAAGAAATTATGACATTGACCGTTGTAACAATCTCCTTGGACAGTGTTGGGCTCGGTTCGCACAACATCGAGAGGCTGTTGGATGCACATTTGTGTAAGAGGTCGTGAGGAAGACTGTACATAAATAAGATTCTCTCAAGAAGTTTTCAAAAAATTCCGATGTGGGACTTACTCAAGACCATTGTGGGAGCTCTCCTATGTATCTACTTGTGAGTTTCACTAGTCCCACATTGAAAAATTAGTCAATCAACAACCATTCCTTTTTCCAATAAAGCTACCACCACTCCACTTCCTTTCATGCCCTAAATGTAGAAATTTTTTTACTGGGTTGCCTCATAAATTATTTGTTTGGGCTAACCTTGAAAAAGACTTCTACTTAAGCCTAACACTAAAATTTATAGAAGTGCCCCTAATTTTGGGAGTTTTTGAAGTGCCCTAGGCCCAGGCTTTGTGGGCCTGGGCCTAGGCCGGCCTTGGTAACAATAAAGAAAATCAAACGGTAGAACATCAATTTAGGAATAAGCAGTACATACACGCAGTTTTCACTTTCTTATACACGCAGTTTTCAGTTTCTTCTTCAACAGAACAATGTAAATTAGCAATCACAAAAAACAAACATCTGATTCTCTGTCTTTAACGGCTCGTTTGGATGCCAGATTTGATTTTGAATGGATTTGTAATGAGGGTGGATTTAAAGATGCATTTGTAATGAGGGTGGATTTATAATGAGGGTGGGCCTACCTCCTAAGAATGGTGGATTTGCGTATGAGGTGTTTGGATGATTTTTTGAGGAGGGGAATTTGGAGGGTGAATATGATAGGATAAGAGGGCAAATGACTGAATTGCCCATCAATTTATTAATTTAATAAACAAAATATATAATTTCAATATAATTAGAATAAATACATAATAAATAAAATAAATAAACAATATATATACACAATATATCTTTTGTCCCTCCTTGTATTTTTGTGTATGCATGTAAATTTGTAGTATGTGCTATAAGGCTTCCAACATCTGAAGCCCTTTACGGCTGGAAAGGTCAACTATAAAAAATTGACCTGAAATAGGGAATTACTTCTTTTTGTTACTTTGTTCTAGTAATGTGAAAAAGATTGCTACTTGTTTTTTCTGTACCTTTGGCAAAAGTAGGATTCCTCTTCTTCAAAGCATTTGTGGAAATTTCAGTGTGGGGAAGTAATTATGATGTTTAGGCTTTTTTTTTTTTTTTGGGTAAGTAAAGCTTTTATAAAAACCACCGAAACAAAATCAAAGGGGCATACCCCAGTTAATCAACAACCAACTTAAAAAGAAAACAGAGAAACTACCACGAGCTCTTTTACAAGAAAAGACACCAAATTTACAGCCAAGGAACCCAACAAACATAACAGAAAAACACCCATCCCTCCATCAATGATCTTCAAAAATTCTATCCGAGAACCTCCAAAGAGAGCAAGAGAGAGATTAGGATGTTTAGCCTTTTTGTTGCTGCAAGAAGAGTCAAGAAGGCAAATTTACACTTCCTTGTGCTTGTTTAGCATTTTAATCCGAGTTTGAATTCTCTCCACGCATTTTTGTCTGTACTGGTGTTCTGGTGCATTTGCAGTCGTTCGATCACGGTGTGAATCCTCTCATCTGTCAAGAGTTTCACATGATCCCATGATAAAAAATGGAGCACTGATACAAGCAAAATTAGGTAAAGAGGATTCCGAAGGATTTTAATCCAGTAGTTGTGTCATAAAGACATGAACTAACCTTTAGCTGTAAACTGTAGTTTAATTGTTCTCTGTTGTAGGGGTGCACAAAACCGGGCCGGGCCGGGTTTATACTAGATAATAATGAGATTTTTGCATTCCCAAGCCTGACTATTCATAATCGGGCTTCATTTAATATGCCTAAGCCCGACCCATTTAAAATTTTAATAGCCCAAGCCCGTCCAACAAGCCCATTTATTTTTTTAACGCATGGTATCACAAACATAAATTAATGAACCATAAGACCTACAACCAAAAGATTAAGGAGATTCAACAATAAAAATAGTAAAAAGCTGTTAAAAAGAAAAGAGGAGATATTGAAGAGCAGACAAAAATGATCGTACTCTTGAATAAGAAATGAGGAGATCTTACTAGGCAACAGATGAGTAGATGCGCCTCTTCATCACGATAAACAAATCCTAAGTAGCTAGGTTCCAGGGTATATATATATATATATATATATATATATATAGCATTAAAATAAAAATATTATTTAAATCGGGCCGGGCCAGGCCGGACTAGGCCTCAGAAGAATTTCCCAAACCTGGCCCAATTAGTAAATGGGCTTAAAATGTCAACCCAGCCCGGCCCTACGGGCCTAAGTATTTTTCCCAAACCCTAAAAAAATTGGGTTGAGTTGGGCGGGCTACCGGGCCGGTGTGCACCCCTACTATGTTGGCTTGTTTATAATTGTTATTATTAGTAGTTGATATCTATATTTCAATTCTCTTGTCGTATGGTATTTTGGGGATGTAGGTTTTTCAGGTTGAACATATAGTAGGAGTAGTAGGTGAGCAGGCCCGGTCCTGAGATTGTCGTGGCCCTAGACCATAATGTAAATCAATGCCCTATATTTTTCCTAAAAGAAAAATATTAAAGAACCAACATTAATTTCAAATGATAGATATTGTGTTCTATATTTTTTCTCTTTTGTAATTTTTGTCGTCATATCAATAAAAAATAGTTTCAAGTCGTAATTGTTTATTGTTAGTGCAAGAATTAGAAAACTAACATGAAATCGGCAAATTGATGCGAACATTTTATGAAAACGAACGAAGTGTAGAATTGATATTGGCACTCCCAATATTTTCTCTATTGACACTCCTTATTTTGTCTTTATTTACAAAGTGTAGAATAATTTCACATAATATAGGGGAAAAAAAGAGTGCAAATAAAGAAAAGTGCCAATATCACTCCTCATTAAAAGAGAAACCTTGTTATTAGCAAAGGAAAAAGAAAAGAAACCTGATTGGCGTGCATGTGGGAGCTTGACAAACTAGCAAATATCATTAGAAAATGAAAAAGAGATCCTACAATCGAGAATCGAACCCTGGCAGTTGCCAAGGAAAGCAAAACCCTTTCAGCTGAGCCAACTACTCGTCTAGTAGTTCCGGCGCTATAAATTATATTTATTATTTACAAAAGTATATATATACCTAATTGAGACCCTAATTTTGGGCTAAATTTTGGTGGCCCCAGACCCAGGCCAACTGGGCTTATGCTCAGGGCCTGGCCTGTAGGTGAGCTGACATAACAGGATTTACAAATTCTAAACAAAAGAGGAAGGATAAGATAGTAGCACAAGGGGTGGCGTTAATGCCATGATAACTTTTGTTAGGGGCACGACTTCTATTTTTGTGGGACACATTTTGTAACGATTCGCCCCAGCCTTGTACAATATTGCCCGCTTTGGTCGCCCAAACTCCATGGACTTCCATGTTGGTCACCCATCCTTGGATTGCTCTAAGGTGAGTACGTTTAACTGTGAAGTTCCAATGAGTTTTGACGTCCGCACGGTTTTAAAAGGCCTTGTGCAAGTTAATCTATGATCTATTCTCTTATATCATAGAACTCTGTTGCATCCAGGTGAGTCCTGGGCTGTCACCCTTTAACATTTACACACACTGTCCTCTGTTCAACAAAAATTCGCAGAAAGATTTGACATAGATGGTTTTGGATGTGCCGATTTGGATGGCGTTTCTATTGCCCAGATCGATTATCAAAATCGTCCAGTTGCTAATTTTGTTTTGAGTAATTCCAGACGGTTTTGCTAGACCTTGATTAACAAAACAAAGAAGTCGATCAGAAAAATGAAGCAAAACTGTTGCACTAAAGTATTGGAAAGCATGGGCCATACGGGTGGTCATATGGAACATACAAGTGTAGACAATGTAGTTCCAACTGCACATGAGATTTAGCGAGTTCTACCTGCCAGAGCCAAATCTAATGCCGCTTGGAGAGAGAGAGAAACTGTATGCAGAGGGAAGAAGAGGAAAGCATTGAAAGGGTAAAAAAGGAACACAAATGTGATGGTCAGTGGCATTAGAAATGAAGTCGTGGCACTAACCCCTGTATCGATGTCGGATCAATATAATTTTTTTAATGAATACTCTTCTAAATCATTAGGATACCAGACACAATTATCAAACTTTTCTTTAAAATTCGTTCAGTACTCAGGGTCCTAAATTCTAAATGAAAAATAGGAAGGTTCGATCAAGTATTTATAACTATGCGATTGAGTTGATTTTTGACAAGACAAATCAAAAAATTATTTTAAGGTTATTGAATGGCTCGACTTTAAATTAACCGGGCCTACTACTGCCCTAGAGAGTTTCTCTCTCTAAAAAGTTAGAAGCTCTAGGGTTTTGTCCCTTTTCCAGCCGGCTTCCCTCCTGTCCGGCCTCTTCCTCCTCTCTTCCTCCCTTTTCTTCTTCCTTCACCTTTTCTTTCCTCTTCTTCTTCACCTAGATCTTGGTTTTTTGTTTGTTTTCAGAGCTTGAGGGGTGGGGTTGCCGCCCCTTTCGCCCCACCCCTCCTCCTTCTTGCCTTGCCGGAACTCCCTCCTTCAACCCCTGGTCAACTGACGCCGCTCGATTTCACCTTTCTCCTCCGCTATCGACCCTACTGCCTTAACCCATCTCCCACCGACAACCCCTTCCGCCACCACCCATCTGCCCCTCCGCCGCCAGACCCTCCTGCCTTCACCCTCCTTGCCACCATCCACCACCGTCCCTCCTCCTACGCCTTCCACTGACTGTATCCTGTTTCGGGCAGCTCAGATCTGACGACGGGTTGATCTTGGGAGCTTCGGCCCCCTCTGGCAAATAAAACCCTCCTATGCCATGGGTGGCGGCTACGGGAGCTAGGTTCTGTCCGGCGAAGTGACTGGTCGGCGACTCGATATGACTCGGTGCATCTCAATGGGGTAATTCGGTGGATCTCAGTTTGTACTAGTTTAGTGGGCTTCTGATTAGTTAATTTTTTTTTTTGTTTGTTTTGTTGCTGTATTTTTGTGGTTTGTTTACCGATTACTGGTACTGTAATGTGTTTATGGTCTAAGCTGGGTCCCCTTTTGGGTTCTCTTTTGCTAACTTTTGATTGGATTCATCATCCCGTCCCGTAGGTGTCGGGTCTGCTCCGACAGGTGTGTCTAGGAGCCGGTGACCCGTGTTAGCTTAATGCCGTGTTTGTTTCATCTGTTAGTGGATTTGGTTATCATTCCTATCTTTGATGTAATCGGTGCCGGATGGCTTTGTTATGGAATATCTTGATGTGTTTCAAAAAAAAAAAAAATGGCTCGAATTTTTTTACAAAACCCAAAAAAAAAAAAAAAAAAGGTTGTGGAATTTCAGGGGGCCACGTGACCCCATGTGGCTGTGGTGGATCCGCCACTAGATATTGCATAATCTCATGCAGTTTTCCCTTTATATGTGCAGGAAGTAAACGATTATAGACAAAGTTTCAATAATTAAGTGGTATTGACCTATTTTCCCACATGTGTTTAATGAGATAGAATTTGGTTGTGTTCCTTGCATGTGAAAATTTTAGCCGTGTTGCTTCATACACATAAAAGATATCCGAATCTGGCCACTCATTGGAGTTTTCTGGGTACAATATCTTTTGTGGGCACTTAGCATTTCTCAAATTTTCAATTAATTTTTTTCCCTTTTTCTTTTCTAAGCATAGGAACTAATTCTGGGTTTTTTAGTTGCGCGCTTGCTGTTTAAGTTACGTACATGGGCATAGGGATGTTATGGTGAGCATCCTTAAAATTTGTGTTTAGAATATGTTTATGTCTCTGGTTATTTCATTTTATTTATTTATTTTTTTGTGGTGAAATGGAGGTGCATTAAAATAAATAACCAAAGTCAAGTACGCATAAAGGGGATAGAAAATCCCTTGAGTGTAAGCAAAAAATGGCTTAACAATACATGAAGGTAAATAGTATTCGAAAATAAATAACTAATCCCCGCGCTTCATTAAAACCCCTCCCCGCTAATAGATCAGCGCAGCGGTTGGCTTCATGGTAGATGTGGTTCACCAGTGGAGCTAGAGCAACAGCTACCTGCAAACAGATATGAGAGTACTATGATGGTGCATGGTTCGGTTGGAAATTTTGATTGAGGAGATGGTGGACCACTTGGCAATATGTTTTGACTTTGTGATATTGTATCCTGGGTTGAGAGCTAGCTAGCTGGAGAGCATCCAGAAAGTCCCCATAATTCCGCGGCCAGGCTTGTACTGGGACCATTATTTTCGCGAAATCCCAAGACCCACTAGCTGGTTATGAGCAAACCGCCAGCTGCAGCCATTGCCGAGTTTGAAATAGGATTCCTTAGGCATTTCCAACCTGCAAAGATACATTGTCCCACTTTCCTTTCTTGGCCCCATGTTGGCTATCCATTCCACTCACAAGTCTTGGCTATGATATCGTATATCTCTATTGTATTTTGCACATTCGAACACACAAATATTAGCGAATTGCTCCAAAAACCTATTAAAGCTACAATATTTGTCATTTATCATTGTCGAATGAAACTCACTTGCAACGGAATGTGTGGATTTTAGGTATTTTAGTTCGCTATTCATAAATCCCGGCTTAGCTCCTTGTTACATAGGACTATAGGAGTAATTACACAAACGGAGGGCAAACAATAAAAGATCTAGTGAGTGCAACAACAAAAAAGTGGAGTGTAAAGTTCCACATGCTTAAGTGACAAGTAAAGTCTAAACCTAAATTGACCATAATGGATAGGATTTTAAAAGCATACTTTTGATATTGTAAGATCCAGACCAATTAGCAAGATCCAAGGAATCCCCTCATCTCTAAATCTATCAAAATTTCCCCACAAGAAGAACATGTTGGTAGTTGCAATCAATAATAAATGTAAGAGCATGGGAATGCCAAAATACCTAATCCATGAGCAACTTTCTCTTGCCTTTTCCAAGACAATCATCCAATCATTTGTTTTAGTGAGGAATAATGGAGCCATTTTACCTGCTATAGAGTGGTAGAGATGAACCAAACATAAAATATTTGCATCCCTCTGTTCATGGGGGAGATATATATGGGTCCATTACCTAAAGTAAAGTCCCACTCTCCTCTTTATATATATGTATTTGTATAACTTATATGCATATAATGCACATATAAGTACACATCTATAGTGGTGGTCGTGGGTATCTAGAAGATTAGAAACCTTAAGAGTGGAAATTAACCAAATCCTAAATCTTTTTCTAGGATTATATACGGGTAGTTTTTGTCGTTTGTGTTCCACAAAACTGACTTATTACGTTGTACAAGACAAATCATTCTCTCACAATACATATATCAACCCAAAAAACTGACTTACACCAATTTCCGACTTAAGTCAGTTTATGGAACAGGGCACCTTATTGGTCTTTCTTGCAAAGATTGACGGGGTTAAAAATGAAAGTCAAAAGTATTAAATTGCAGCTTTCGAATCGTGAGTTATTCGAGCTAATTTCAAGAAAAAATGTCGCGTAAACATAAAAATAGCACTGAACAAGTTGATACACATTTTGAAAATTAAAAACAGGTAAAAAAAGAAAAAGAAAAAAAAGAGGACCTGAAAACCTAGCACCCAAGAAGTTGTTGGATTATGTCTAAACATGGGCATATGAGGGAGATCAAATTTTCTATTAGTGGAAAAGAATCTTAATGTGGTATGGTTTTAGGTGATGACAGGGAATGGATGTTGACCCATCAACAAAGGGGATAATACCAAACTAATCCATCCTCTTGAGCTTGGATTAAAAATACAAGTGGGTGTTTTCTTAGAGAAATTCTAAAACCACAGCCTTCATTGTTTGTGTTTATTGGCAATCCTAATGAATTAAACATTACTCCCTCCGTCCCTTTTTAAATGACCACTTTCACTTTTTGACTTTATTTTTAAATTGTCTATAACTTTCAATCTATAATATATTATGTACTTTTGAAAAAATTGTATTTTAGAACTCATTGATTTCTATAAAACAAGATCCATATTGCATATTTTATGTAATATAGATTGAAAATTATAAACAACTTTCGAATCCAGCTGGAATAGTAACATCATCACTTAAATAGGGACGGAGGGAGTACTATTTTCCAACGACCGATGCGATACCGACACGTTTAGGATGGTTTGGAAAACACTGTACTTATTTTTGTGGTTATAGTCTGTCTCCCTCAACAAACTAACTATCTTCTAGTAGTTTTTTTTTTCAGCTTTTACCTTTTTTAATGGAAGAAGAAGTTGTCTCATCTACAACTGGAGGCTGAATTACTTGTTTTTTATTCATTTAATCTTCTTATACTGGTACTACTTCAGCTTATTGAAGGGCCAATGGAACCCCTGCACAGCACTGTACTGTGCACCCCATAGAGCGGTCGCGCCGGAATTTTTTCGACGATCAGAGACGATCACCACGTAGATCTCGTCGAGTATTACAAGTGTACCATATCCGATCGAGTTGATTTTTGGTACACTTGTAGTACCGACGAGCCCTACGCGGTGAACGTCTCCGATGGTCGAAAAGATTCCGGCGCGGCCTCACCACGGGATGGACAATATGCTGCTGTGCAGGGGGCTGCACAGCAGCAACCCCAATTCCCAATGGAAAAGCCCAGGCGGTTAGAGAGAGAGAGAGAGGGAGAGAGAGTGGAGTCGGAGTCAGTAGTGATTCTAGTGGGTTCCTTCAAAAGACCCCACCCTTTCTTCGTGTAAATATTTGTTCCTTAGGAGGAGTTTTCGGTTTTTTCTAAAAGTGTTTGGGGTATAAGTTAAAAAAAAAAACAATTTTTTCCAAAAATCAAGATGGGCCATTCTTATTCTTATACAATCAATCACATAAAAAATATTGATAACCAGTTTATTTAAAAAATTCTCGTAGTGGAACACCCCATAAATGTGCTAAAAGTGTTACATACGAATTTCGACAAACATCAAGTCTTTATATACATTAACCATTTTTAGTTTTTTTTATTCTGTTTAGAACTTTTTAGCACTTTTGGGGTGCTGGATTGTCTTTATTCAAAACAATTGGTATTTTTATAGTTTTGCGTCTTTTTTTGTGTGAATTATTTGTTTCTCTCGACGAGATAATCTAAAAGAGTGAACATTTACTATTAACTAAACTAAATTTTTTGTGAAATACGACTAAAATAATTTAATAATCCACAAAAAAATTGAATTATTTTGTCGTCAGTGAACTTTTTAAATATTTGAATAATTTTTTTAATCTTTAAATTTTTTTTCTTCAAAACAGTAATAATTCATAAAAAAAAATCCACACAAAATTAACAAATTATTGCAAATTTGTTTTAAATAAAAGACACCCTTAGGGAAAACGGGACATTGCCCCTTACTCTAATACTACTGTACTATATAATTTTTTCTGTTTTGATATATAGTACATAAAATTTCAGTTTTCAGACCCCACAAAGGCCAGAGGCCCTGAGACAGATTTGCAAGGACAAGATTTTCTGTACCAAAGGTATGAATTTCAAATCTGATAATAATTACTGCTAAAGAAGGCGATAAAGCACAAACCCAACCAAACTGAACAATCAAACAAGGTCTGTTTCTTCATAGACAAGGAGAGAAGAAACAAAGATAGACCCATGAAAAAGGATCATCAAAAGTTTCATTGCTAGGAGAGAGAAAAAAAGGGAAGAGAGAGAGAGAGAGAGAGAGAGAGAGTGAGAGAGAAACCTTTGGGCGGAGAAAAAGACTGGATATATATTTCGACAAGAAAGGTTCGATCTTTTTTACACTTCTTCCTGTGCTTCGTCTCCGTTGAGTTTTGCTCCACAAGTAGACATCTAACACCCAAGAATTCGACAGGAAAATAGAGGTAAACTGGTGCAAAAAATTCAATTCCAGTGTTCTTGTTTTTCCCATTCCCCTGTTTCTAAAGTAAAATCCTTCATTGTTTCTTTGAACTGTAATTTGATTTTCATCGTTTCTCTATTGAAGTTTTTGAAGATTTATAAGAATGATTTGAAGATTGGGGAATTTCTGAATGGCTAGTCATAGAATTGGAGGAACAGCTGGTTTGTCAGACACAGGGCCTTCAAACTACCATCTCCCATATGCAGTTTTCCATGGGATTACTAATAATCCTCCCACAAGCTTCTTGTATTCCTATGTTTTAATTTCTCCATTTGATTGGGTTTACTGTATTTTTTGATTCTCTTCTTTTTTCTGAAATGGGTTATTGATAAAATTGTTCCTGTGTCTGTAGCAATCAAGAAAGATCTGCTTTTGATTTTGGTGAGCTAGAGGAAGCTATTGTGCTGCAAGGAGTTAAGTTCAAGAATGATGAAACCAACATCAAATCATGTAGGCTTCTCTCCCTCTCCTTTTCTGAAACCTACTCCTAAAAGCAGAGAGAGAGAGAGAGAGAGAGAGAGAGAGAGAGAGAGAGAGAGAGATGGATTGGGGGGTTTCCATTCTGATACAGTAATCATTTTGGAAGGAGGAAGTTGAAATGGCGTGGGGTACCAAACAAGGAAATTTTTTACTAACTCCATAACTGCACAAGGAAAAAAGAGAGAGAGATGTATTATTTAGGTTCCTTTTTCATTTTTATGAGCTCTGAAAAATCTGAGCAGTCTTTTTATTTTTTACTTGATCCTATCCTTTAAGAGATTTTTCTCGATTTTGTGCAGCTTTATTTGCAGCAAGGCCTGCTGCAGCAGCTACTCTGGAAATGTTTCCTTCTTGGCCTCCTCTGAGATTCCATCAAACCCCAACACCAGTATTTTCCTCTCTCTCTCTCTCTCTCTCTCTCTCCCTCTCCTTTATCTTTGACTATTTGTTTTCACATGAATAAAACAAGAACCAGCTCTCCTTTCACTTTCCGGGTTTTTTGAGAGAATCTGAAAATAACCACTTAGAAGACTTCTTCTTTTTCTGTTTTCCAGGATTTTCTTGAATACCCATTTGGAAAAAAAAAAAAAGTTTTTTTTTTGGGGATTTATGAGGTTTAAAAACTCTCTTTGGCTTTCACTTTCTGGGGATTTTGTGTGAAACTCTACAAAATTATCTGTATGTTTTTGTAAATTATGGCTTTAATATCAATTTGAAGAATGAGATCTTCGAATTGATTATGACAAATCTTTTGGATGATTTTTCAGAAGACCCAGTTGGGGTTATTTTAATGGGTTTTTTTTTTTTTTTTATAATTTATTTTTGGGGGGTTCATTAAATTTAGGGGAGTTCAAAATCAGGAGGAGGAGGGGAGAGTCAGAGTACTGACTCAGGATCAGCAGTGAACACTTTTTCTTCAAGTAAAGCCAACAAGGGCCATATTGAGCCAGAATCTCCTATGAGTAGAACTCAGGCATCTTCTGATCATCTTCAAGCATTTGAGCATCATCCCCAGTTACCACACCAACACCAACAACAACTTGAGATGATAAGTGATGGCTCTGGAACAGGTTTACTATCACAGACTCAAGTCTCTCATCAACATGCTGCCAAACACGCCCTAGAAAAGGTGCTTCATCCTCTCCTTTAATATTCTTTCCATCCTACTACTACTAATATTTTTTACCCAGTACCAAAGTTCTAGCACCCGGTGTTGGGCTGTCCAAAATATAATTGGATGATCGAGAAGCGCACAACACTCCCGGGTTTCATATTATTTATTGTCGATGTATGGAATTTGGTTTTTTTGCTGACCTCCTCCTGTTACCAAATCCCAAAGTCCCAAGAAAAAAGGTGGCATCTTTTGTTGTTATTTACCCTCTCTCTGCACCCGAAAGCGTAAAACCCTCAACTTTCAGACAATAAATCCAAAAGGCAGATGCGCAGAGATTTATGATTCTGAGTTACTATAAATTGATATTGAGGTCTGACATGGAGGAAAATAAGAGCAATAATAATAGTAATAAAGTGGCTTGCAACTGTTTTTTGTTTTTTAATCTTCTTGTCATAATTGCATCCTTTACTCATTCCCAAGGCCAAAACTGGAGTTTCAAGTCCTCATCCATATCTATCTTGGAATTACAAAATCATCAAATCCTATGGAATCCGAAAATCAAATGAGGAAAACTGTGTGCTTCGGTGTTTTTTTTTTTCCGTCTTTAATTGGCTCTTACAGCCTTTTGAGGAGGGACATTTTTAAAATTTTGAAACTTTTTGAGAAAAGAATCGAAAAGTTAGATAAGATAAATGGGGGCCTAATGATGTAAACTAACCCTATCTCTATAAATTATTACTGCTATTCTCTTTTCTCGAAATCTGCACTAACATCAGCATCATATTATAGTTTATGAATACCTTTATTTCTGAAAAATGCTAAACATGTGCCCATTGAGCTTATGCAAATGTTGAAAAAATGTGTTGAAATATGTGAAAAGTGTTTAAAAGTATTTGTAAATATATTGGAAAGTGTAGAAAGTGCGTGTCTTTTTTTGTTTTTTTTTTGTGTACATACACAATCCGAGCCGTTCATTATTTTTAAATACGTTCGAGTGGTTTTGAAAACATCAGCTCAATCGAATAATTCTTAGTGCTTGATGTCCAATTTTTGATAACTCAAAACTTTGAATCTGAAATTAAATGTTTGGATCAAGCACTTAGAGTTATCTGATTGAGTTGATTTTTTGCTAGGCCATTCGAAAATGTATTTTAAAATTAATGAACGGCTTGGATGGTTCGTGTGGAACCCGACGTGAGCCCCATAGAACGATATGTGCGCATAACAAACCTCGCTAATTTAAATGGTCAATATTTCACATTGAAGTAAAAAAAATTCCAAAAGGGTATTTTTGTAAATAAAAGAAATATTAACTGTTATTACCTTTGAGTGTTGCAGAGGAAAGGAGCTGGTTCATCTTCAGAGAAAGGACAGGATCCCAAGGTAATGAAATATTTTGTGAACCATAATTTCAAGCGACACATAAATACATACAAACTAATGGTGTACTATTTGTGACCAATAATGCTTGCGCCCCACACACAAATCCACACCTTTGTAAACACTCATAGGCCCGCAACATTGCATTGCAGTTTTTGCGGGCCCAAAGTGTTTGTGTTCTTCGGCCAAACAAAAGTAGTCGAACCGTAGATCTCACGCTCGAAAGTAGTAGTACTACACAATAATCGGGCCCGAATATATGTTTTTGATTTCAATTAATGCATTAAGATTCTAAGGCTAATTAGATTGAATATGTGTGCATTGGGTTACAGACATTAAGACGTTTGGCACAGAACAGAGAAGCAGCAAAGAAGAGCAGACTCAGGAAAAAGGTATCTGGATCAGTTGCCAGCTACAGAAACTGGCCGGGGAAATGCATTTATTCTTCAAGTTAAAAAAAATACATTTACTCTCGAAGTTAAAAAAATACATTTATTCTGATATTCTCTAAGTTAAAAATAAAAAATTCAACTATTGTTTCAATTTCAATTCCTAGCCTAAAATTTGAAAACGTCACCCCCCCTCTCTCTCTCTCTCAGGCCTATGTCCAGCAGCTAGAGACAAGTAGGATAAAGCTGGCTCAGTTAGAACAGGACCTTCAGCGAGCTCGGTCTCAGGTAAAGAATTTGCAAATTTTTTTTTTCCCGTCTTCTTGGATGGAAATGCCAATGCTGTCCTTTTACAAATGGAATTCGTAATTGAAAGCATAATGTTGTAACCTACAAGTGGATATAAATCTTTTTTTTTTTTTTTGGTGGGGTTCTCAGGGATTGTTTGTGGGAGGAGGAGGTGGTGCCTGTGGAAATATCAGTTCAGGTGAGTTTTTCCTCTTTTGAATGCAAAATGATGGTCTTCTAGAATTGTTCCATTTGGCAGTGGCATTTCTTTAAATAATAGATTTTGATTTTATTATTAGTTAATAGACACACATTTCATTTTTCAGGATATAAATTAAATTAAAAAAAACAAAAAATTAGCCATATCTGTCTTCAAATATAATTTAGATTGCTATTACACCTAATAAAAAAAAAGTCTCCATCGTGGGGATTAATTGTTTGTCATTTAGGACAAAATAAAGGCCCTTACAAATTTGTGGCAGCCTTGTATAATATTCTTAGACAGTGACTAGGTGCAAGCATTAACACAACAGGCCGTCCATAACATAATTGGGGTCTCAGGATCGGCCCCTGACTATATTATAAGGGTAATCAAAGTAGGAGGGACCCTAAAGTTGTAAATTCTCGAAGGTTTGAAGCGGCCGCACCTCTAACTTTACCTGATGACTGACTCTGTGCGGCCTCTTTGGGGATGGAGGATAATGAGCGTCTTTGAGTTTGGAGGATAAGTGAAAGAGTCAATTGTGTGACTAGAAGAGTAGTTGAGACAGTAGCATGAAATTTGGTAAGATTATAAAGATAAACTCCTACTTGTTGTTAGTGTTGATATTTCTCTATTATTGGAGGCAGTGGCGGACCTACCCTCAAGGCCACCCTCGGCCCTATTCCTGTCTTTATGAAATTTTTTGATATTTAAATCCTCATTATATATTTCTCAACATGAGAAAAACTTGGGTGCCGGACGGGTGCCACGTGGCGGTACCTGTCACGCGTTTCGGCCATCTAAAAGTGTTTTGGACGGTCCAGATTTTAAAGAGAGAAAGAGGAGAGTGAAATAGGAGAGAGAATGGGGAAGGGTTGGGAGAAATTTGGGCCGTCCAAAACAATTTTGGTCGGCTGAGATGCGGGCTCAGCAGCACGTGTACCCATACCCCTACCTGCTCGGCATCCAAGTTTTTCTCTCTACACATGTGAAAATTTATTACGATATTATTTTTTCACTGACTTAACTAAGTTAGTGAGTATGAAATGTGTTGCAACTGTGATTTCATATAATCATTGATGGCTTGATGTCAACAATCTATAGAGGTTATAATTATTCTCTGATTTTAAGCCGAGTCTATGAAAACTTGAAGAACATAAACCATCTTCCTAACATTCAAACTCTCTCTTAATTGACTTCAAATCCGGATTCTGCTCCTGATTTGCAGGTGCTGCAATATTTGATATGGAATATGCGAGGTGGTTAGACGATGATCACAGGCACATGTCAGAGCTCCGGACGGGGTTGCAAGCACATTTATCAGATAGCAATCTTAGAGTTATAGTAGATGGATACATTGCTCATTACGATGAAATTTTCCAACTAAAGGGAGTCGCTGCCAAATCCGATGTCTTCCACCTCATCACCGGAATGTGGGCCACTCCGGCCGAGCGTTGCTTCCTCTGGATGGGTGGTTTCCGGCCATCTGAGCTCATTAAGGTTTGAAATACTTGAGCTCTCATTGTTTCTTAAAACACATCACTTTTGCAACGAACACTAACTGCAAAAGTAAGTCTTCTAGGGGGTATTACAGTCATTTCACTGGTTATTACAGTTGGAAGTTATTTTTGTCACTAAGTTCAATTTTAAGGAGTTCCTTTATCTTCCACATTCCAAAATGGACCATGAGAAAAAGAAACAAAAAAGACCCTGAAACCAGTAAAGGGTCCTTTTCAAGAGTTAAAGAAAATCCCCTGGCCGGAATATATCTTTTCGGTTCCTACTCTTGCCGTGTCATTGATTTAACCACCCGCCAACCACTCCGAAATACTAGGGTGGTTCTTTTCATCACCAAACCGGTCCTTTGGTAAAATATCACATGCCAGATCAGGAAAAATTGGCAGAGTGACACTACGAAATGCCATTGCAAAGTGCACTCTCTCTGCGCTTCTTTGCGTCCCAGTCTAATGTTCGTATGAAAAAGTTTAAATACTTGTTGTGGACCCCACGACGCTGTGTGGCCGCCCATTGATTCTTCTGTGCAAGAAAATCGCACTTGTTCACATTTTTATCTTTTAAAGTTTCCACATTGTATAATTTCTTTGCTGTTAAGAGTCCTAACTAATTTTTAGTTTCTTTCGATATTGGACAGATGTTAATGACCCAATTGGACCCATTAACAGAGCAGCAAGTGATGGGGATTTACAGCCTGCAGCAATCCTCACAGCAGGCAGAGGAAGCCCTGTCCCAGGGATTGGAGCAGCTCCAACAGTCTCTGGTTGACACCATTGCCGGTGGGTCTGTCTCCGATGGCATGCACCATATGGCTGTTGCTTTGGGCAAAATTACCAATCTTGAAGGCTTCGTTCGCCAGGTGAAAACTCTAATACTCGACTAAAAATTTTGGGTTTCTATAGGCATTGCTGTAAAACTTCTATCTTCCCTTGAAATTTGATCATATAGCTCTCCAAGTTCAAGATTTACCTTGTTCGTTTTTGAAATCCGATTTTGAGGACCGGCTTTTGAGGAAAAAACCTCTAATAACCCAAAACAGACGAACCCCAGACTATGTTCATTTAAAGATTTCGAGAACCAATTGTTCATTTAAAGATTTTGAGAACTGATTATCGAAAAACCTCTAAAATTCAAAGCAAACAAAGCAGAAGAAGACGTCGTCCTCATGGTTAGGGGCCCCCATTGTCTTTAAATAGTAGGAGAATACTTCTGCCTCAAGAAATTCCTTTTCACAATGCTTTATTAAATGATATATTATATGACTCTGAAAACTTTTTTAAAAGTTTGAAAAAAGGCAAGAATGACTCAAAAGATCACTTAATCGTCAAAACTGTTCACTTTTTTTGGGGTCCCATTAAAACCACAACAATTGACAAGCCAAATAGAAGGATGGAATTTTCCCAATTGACTCGAGAGGTTACCTGTGATTTTCTTCTGTTGCCTAATTTGGTAGAGAAACTTCTATTTCTAGTCTTCCATTCCTTTCTTCTTTCCTTTTTTTGCTCCGCAATTCTACCACAAACCTGATCCTTAGAAGCTCCATTTCTCACAGTACACCATACCCAATCGATATCAGTTCTTATCTTACGCAACCGTTGGACCAACTGTGTCGGCTATCACGCTCTCTTACGAAAGCTTGATTTGAACATCTCAATTGACTTCCTTAAACAATTTTAATGCAATATGTTGATAAAAAAATCCTCGTTGCCCCTGGAAAATATTGAGCAATCGCTATCGCAATCACTTTTTATTTAGGTCAAATATTGGGGATGAGCTATTATTCGTATAACCATGCCTATGTGAAATAGATATATAGTATCTTTGTGGTGGATATACCTTTGCTTTTGCTCCTAAGAAGTCCATGTTACATTTTTGAATGTTAGTCTTTGATTTTTAACTTTAAAATCTTCAAGTTGTTGCTTTCAAAAGTAGGTTTGAAAAAGACATGTTTTGAAATAAAAAAGCATTGCTAGACCCATCAACATAGTTTTATAATAATTTGGCCCAGTATTATTGAAGAATTATACAAAAGCTCCAATTTTCTATGTTTTTGGTTGGAATAGTCCAAATTCCATTGATAAAGACAAGTTTAATTAATTGGTTTCAACCCCTTGGAAATTCTGTCTTATCTCAGAATGTATATTATTGTTGTGGTTTGATGTTACTAATATATAGTATTTGATCATCATCCTTTACCTTATTGTGCATTCATATATTTTTGGAATTCCTTTTTTCTGCTATTTTTGATTTAGCTGTTTGTTTGAAAATTAATGATACAATTGTAGGCTGATAACTTAAGACAACAAACTCTGCATCAACTGTGCCGGATATTAACTGTTCGTCAAGCAGGCGCGATGTTTTTTGGTGATTGGAGAGTACTATGGTCGGCTACGAGCCCTAAGTTCCCTTTGGGCATCTCGCCCAAGAGAGTAAGAATTTTGACCCATTTATAACTGTTCCTTCCTTCCTGTTTTAATTGTTGTCCTTTTAATTAGGAACTAATTTTAAATATTAGGTTTTCCAGTCTTTCTTAAGCCTAAAATAAATCAAGTATTAAAAGAATTAGCAAACTAAAATAGTGACATTTTTTAGTTGTACATCTATATGCATAGGGATAAGCCTACGGGTACAGAACAAAGGGGACAGAAAATGCACAGATGGCGTTCGGGGACCCACTTTTGGGTCTCACACGAGTGATCCGAACCGTTCACTATTCTTAGAACATTTTTCCTAGGGGCCCCACAAAATTTCAACTCAATCGGACGGTTAGAAGTGGTTCAACCAAAGCCCCACCGTTTCAATAAAAAAGTGGGTCCCCGATTGAGCTGAAATTTTGTGGGGCCTCTCGGAAAAATGTTATAAGAATAATGAATTCGGATTGAAATTGAAATTTTGTGGATCGGAAAATGTTCTAAGAATAATGAACGGTTCGGATCACTTGTGTGGGACCCAAAAGTCCCCGAACGCCATCTGTGCATTTTCTGTCCCCTCGGGGAAAAAAAAAACTCTTTAATTATAATCGAGTCGTTGATAGAAATATGTCTGATTTATTTATTGGTCATCGTTTATATAAATTATCTTATCCCTATTTTCTTTTAGGACGTTGATTAGCGACGATAATTCGTGCCAGACAACCACGGATTTGCAAATGGTCCAATCTTCACAAAACCACTTTTCCAACTTTTGATCCACACCGTCCACATCCAGAAAGCTGTAATGTTTGTTGGTAATGGTAGCTTTTGGCGGTCTTGGATTTATTTGATTTCTTCAAGCTTAGTATAACTTTAGAGGAGATATATGATTTTTCGTTGATTTTCTTCTCTCTTTTCTCCTTCAGATTAGTAATACAGTATCTTTTATACTACTAGTAAGCCAGCCAGCTTGTAAATGTAAATCAATTTTATGTGAAATGAGGAAGCTACTACTTGAGTAAACAAAGAAAGAAAACATTGATTATCTTCTAGAGGAATTTTTTTGGGTACTACCTGTCCATGCTGAGCACAATCTCGGCTGTCCAAAAGTGTTTTGGACGGTTCAGATTGATTCCCTCTCTCTCCTCTTTTTCTCTTTCCTTTTCCGGATCGTCGGATCACGCTTTAGACGGGTGAGATTGTTGAGTGGGTACCACGTGGACAATATCCTCTTGGCACTGAAAAATTTCTCATTCTAGAGGGAGTGCATTGTCTTCTTCCAATGCGTGTTGCAGAATAAATGAACGGGTACATAAAAGTAGGAGGGAGATACGGAAGATGGATGGATTATTGCCCTTCGAATTGGTTGGAGAGAGAGAGAGAGAGAGAGAGAGAGAGAGAGAGAGTTGAATTGTCTTGTAATGAGAATAATGATGAATACATTTGTACGGTAGTAGGGGCCAAGAATCAATATCGGGTGAAGGGGTGGTGTTATATGCTTCACATTAATGAAGTTGTTGATGGTTGTACGTTCTATTAATTCACAAAGGACACAAGATATTAGATATTGAAAGAGGGAAAATCATTCTTTGTTTTGCTCCACGGGTTACAGAGACGGAGCCAAGATTTGAACTTGGAGATGGAACGCAAAATAATTACTACTAGTATGTTGTCTCCATCTTAAAAAGAATATCCAATCTCTCAAAAAGAGAACTAAGAGTGTGACATGCGTTTTTATTCGAACATATTTGAGCTTCTTTTCAGAATTAATAAGAACTCGTCGATATTTAGGATCTTGCAAAAAAAAAGTTTGAATTTTGATGAACTAAAATGCATTTTTTTTTTTAGTTCTCGTTTTGCAAATAGGACAATATTTTTAGAAAAAGGGGAGTTTTTAACACCAAAAATGTACACATATTCTAAGATTGATCATACGTAATACTGAAAAAAAATCTATATGTTTTTTATTATTCATCCATCAACAATAGTAAAAAAAATAGCAATGCATTGAAATTTGAGTGAGGTTGTGAAGCAAAGAATAATTTTTTTAAAGACCTGGGTACGTGTTGCCCGTGCCACCAACCCTTCTTAAAATCTACAATATAAGGGCATCCTCGTCAGACTCGACAAAAAAAACACCAAATTTAACCTCAAAAACACCTTTTATAAATTAGCAAGCCATTTATCCAAAAATTCACAAAATCAGACTCTCTATCTAAACTTTATTATCCCCCTCAAGTCTCATAAAAAAAAAACATTTTTCTTAAAATATTTGTTTTCCCCGATTGGAGAGTTGTGCTGCCGTATAAAATATTAAAATATTAGTATTAAAGAGAGAGAGAGAGAGAGAGAGAGAGAGAGAGAAAGAAGAAGAGTGGTGGGGCCGTGAACAGTGCCATTACACCAATTGTCAGAATATTCGGACAGCTGGTAACAAGTGGGTAGAGAAACTAATAAAATATTCCAATAACCCGTGAACAGTGCCGTTACACCATTAGCGAGTTACTGTAGCGGAGTTTTAATTTTTGCAAATTAGCCCAACACTTGTTGAGGCTGATTTTTGGGGGGTTTTGGGGGTTTGGCTCAACAATTTGTCAAAAACAGTGTTTTATAACACCTGATGAGGATGCTCTATAAGGGGCTTATTCTACTAAACATTTTTTATAGTTCCAACACCAAATATGTGGATCCCATACAAAGGCCCTTGGAGCACTGAATAATCACTCGGGGAGAGGGTCGTCTTCTTCCACTGGGACTTCTAAAAACAGAACATTATAAAGGGAGAGAAGGGTCGTAGTACTTGTGCCCATTCATTTGCATGAAGGGATCGTGAATGGTAAGAGTTGAGGTGCGCGTAAACTAATTAAAACAGTACTCTGGAATAAGAAAATGGTGCCTATTTATTAGCTAGTGGCAAGAAAAATGTGAAGGACAGGACAAATTATTGCATGAATGTCAGACAGGGAGGCATGAAAGTGGAGAACATAGCAACCAAACAAGGTCAGGTCTGGTCTTAGAAAATGAAACCGTTCTATACGTACAGACCGGAGGGTACCGACCACGCGCAGACAGCGCCAGAAACCCCTTTGTACATGATCAGTACAAGTGGGTCGGGTACCCCTTGTATTTCCTCTTTGTGCATGGGTGTGCAGGAATCACTTGTCGGATATTATATTTTCCTAAAAAAATTCGAAAACGAAAATACTCCTACTATTTACAAGCGAAGCAGATGAATAGGGTTTTGACAAAGTCAACCGAAGATTTAGTAAATTGGTAAGAGAAAAAAATTGTTATAGTTTCAGATTTTAATGCACGTATATGGTTTGTGACCTAAAAAATGATTGCGGCTTCGAACACAGTTAATTGTGAAAAAAAAAAAAAAAATTCTCAGTCAATTTAATTTTAGAAATTTGTGGGAAGGGTGTTTTTATTAAACGTTATTGTTCGAACCATGAAATGAATCGAAACAGAAATTGAAATGGTCGGCAACACAGATTGATCAAGGGTCCTGCTGTGCTCTCAGTTTGGGCCTTGTCTTGAGGTCAAAAACATTTTCCGAACCGTTGACTTGTAGAACTAGATGTGAACCGCATAAAAAATCAAGTCGATCGGGCGTTAGCTTACTAATCGAACTGTTGATCATCTACTACTGCACTGTCAACCCGTCTGGAATGTATGGTCGAATATCTTAGCCTGGTGGGGCACCCAATGGGTCACCCCAAGTTCAGCTCTTAACCTGCTCTTATGGTGGAACAATAGCACACTGAAAAACGACAAGAAACTGATTTGGGACGTGCTCCCTCTGGCAACTATGTGGACAATTTGGAACACTAGAAACAAGCTGGTATTTGAAGAATCTGCTCCTCATTGGGATGAAGTCACAGAGCAAATCAAAATCAGAGTAGCCCTTTGGGTTAAATCTAAGATTGGTGATAACAGTTTCTCGATGGACGACTTTATCTTTAGGCTGAAAAGCATAGTGCAATCTCTGTAATATGTTGCTTGTTAGCTTCTTTTGTTTATCCTATCTGTTTGTTTCATTGTATTCAGTTGGTGTCTTGCCAACTTTTTTCTTGGGGTCTGAAGTGGCTGTGATCTTCTAGTGGGTTGTTGTTCCCCTAGTTTTGATGCCGTTTTGCTTTTCCCCCTTTAATCTTTGTTCTTCCCAAAGATTAATAAATTTTCTGCTTTTCAAAAAAAAGCTTACTAATCGAACAAATAATCTTGATGTGTATTTACTTTTAGCTCTAAACAGTGAACGGTTCAGATTGTGTTTCCTAGCTAAGGGCAAGGCCCGAACTGAGAGTTTGGTCTGTAATAGCAAAACAACTGCAATTAGACTAACTTGTCACAACTGATCTTCGTTAACCATGTCATTGAAACCTAAAATCAACTTTCTTCTTTTAGCATCTCCAATCATGACTAAAAACCAGTTTTTTTATCATATTTGTGTCCATATCTTTCTTCTTTTCAAAGTATTTGTGTTTTTTTATTTTTTTTTTGCATTTGTAGTTCGCGATTGGTTTGGTAATAAATGATGTAAGATTTTTTTCTGGTCTGTTTAAAACAACTGCAATTAGACTAACTTGTCACAACATCTTCTTTAACCATGTCATTGAAACCTTGTAGTTTGTTTAATCATGACTAAAAACCAGTATTTCATATGCAATATTACATCAACTAACTTTTTGTTTAAAATGTTAATTTCACTTTTAAAAAAGAATCCTAAACCTGTATTATATTGAAAAACTTTAATGCCTCAGCTTATCGACTTTTGGTTCCATGATGAGCATTGTAATTAAACAAAGTAAAAAGTTTATCATTATCACACTGCTGCTTTTGCTAACCCTAACTCCATTATATTTTTGGATATATCAATGATTAGATGACCTTATCTTCCTTTATTTGTTAATGCATACGTCTTTTTACAGATTAGGTTTGGTTCAATCAAGAGAATAATGCTGCTTTTGTCATTACTTTTTAAGGTTTTTTTTTTTATTTAAAATTTTGATGAAAGAGTTTATTTAATTAATTAGAAGTAAAATTAAAAGGACATAATTTAAAGAGTCAAGATATAGGGCATCCGATCAAAAAAAAAAAAAAAGATATAGGGCATCAGGCACTTGTGAAATAATTCAAGCGGGCGTCCAACTTTCCCTCCATCCCAAATTGTTGGTCCTGTTCGAATTTCGATGCAATTTTTAAAATGTTCATATCTTTCAATCTATAATAGTTTTAGAGATTTTCACTACAACAAAAGTCACTTTCTATAGCATGTCGAAAACGTTATAAAAAGTCATATATAGCGTTTTAGCAAATGCTGTGGTAGCTGCCATTATAAAAGGGGTCGGACTTTCCATAGCATTTTTGACTGCTATTGTTTACGTACTTTCTATAGCATTTTTTGCATGCAATTGTATATGAGCTTTCCATTGCATTTCGTGCTTGCTGTGTTTAACACTCTTTCCATAGCAATTTTGGTATGCTATACTTGGATTACTTCTAACAATGTTCATTGTATGCTCTCGAGATGTTTTTACTAATAGCTTTCTTGGCTTGAGACCATAACTTTTTATAAGCACTGCTATAGCAATTGTTACACGTTGCAACTGCTCCCAAACACTTTCATATATCCAATTAAGCTCATACAAAAAGAACTGAATAATCTAATGAATACTCATTCCTTAGCAATACTGTCATAGTATTTCATACAAAACCAAAAAGAGAATCATACTTCATCCAACATCAACTATGCTAACTTAATAGAAGGAAATTAATGGACCCCATGCCCATCGTAAACACCATATGGACTACAAGGCTTGGCAGCAAAAGAAAAGTGAATGTGTCAAGGAAAATTGCTTCAACAATGTCCAACGGAGACTAGCACTTGATCATATCTCTTTCTTCAGCAAAAGGTCATGAATCATCTCTTTCAACCGATAGACCTACACATTTTATAGCATTTACGAAAGAACAATATTATTTAATGCTATAATATGTCAATTTTGTTGTAGTGGTGGGAAATTAAACCAAGCAAGAGGTAAATCCTTAGCTACCTGGACAAAATTAAGTAGCAGGGTCACCCTGTTGCAAAGCCCTCCTGGCCATGTGAACAATGCCCATTGTCACCTACAGACAACAAAGTCCAATTCAAGGTAAAACTTATGACAGGAAACGGTTTATTCGAGTTAGTGAATTACCTCCATTACTTTTCTCTAAGGAAAACACAAAAGAGATCAGAATATACCTCCATTTGTGTGTATTCGACATTTACCTGCTACTAGACTGAGGTGAAAAAGAACAATCATTCTAATCAGGTAATTAAGGGCATAAGCTAAAGCAACAATGCATGAGAAAGAAAAATTAACCATTGAACCAATTGGAACCACTTGCTCTATACTGTTTTTGTCAACTAATTCCAATAATGAAACAACAATTTCTTATGAGTAAGAGATGAAATTAACACTGTCATTAGCTTTCTGCACCAAATTCTTATGAGTAAGAGATGCTAAAACACGCCAGACACATATAAAGTGGACTCAATTGCAAGTTTTGAAAAGTCAAAGATCCCAAGCCTTATCTTTTTAGCCCACCTGATATAAGCTCAAAGTCAAAAAGAACAATAGGAGGTTGGGCCATAAACCATACAATCTGTTTAACTAACCGCCAAAGCACACATAGTGCAAAAAGTTACTCTATTTGCAATTCTATAGTCCTTTATATGAAGCCAAACTTATTAAACCCAATAGACAATTATTTGTGTACATGCATGGATTAGGTGCCAGTATAATTCTAAGCAGTACGTAAATAGAAGAAGGAATCAACCATGACAATTTTAAAAAGAAAATTAGAGGTGATTGTTGCAATTTACCTATTCTTAATTAAGATCAGCTTCCCTACGGCTGAGCCTCAGAGTGCCTTGAAGCCTGCCCTTCAACTCTTCTAACCAGCTGTGCAACCACATTCCTATCTTTGTGCACCTAAAGGATAGCAGCAGAGAGTTAACAAAGCGATGCAAATTGACCAAAGCTACTGAAAACAACGAACTTAAGACGCTAACTAAGATTCAAGCGTTTAGAATGAGCCTATTAGGAAACTGATCATTGAGTGGAAATGCACGTGTTATTTTACAATCCATGGGAGAACCCGTAAATTCACAAATGATTCAGAGTTAAGAGTTAAGACTACATTAGAAATGCCTATAATTTTAGAGTTGTTATTTTTTGTTTGTTTGTTTAAATAAACATAAATGAATAAGTTGTTAGCCATTTGGTATAATGCAATAAATTACTTGACATTTCCCAGCAGGAACAACATAAACAAAATCAGGAAAAAATAAAGATGAACTCTCAAACTCACATAGAGCTGGAAAAAAAGAAGGCCAGGTCCTGTTGAGGCAACCTCTTCAACGCTAGAAGTAGCCCTTGAGGACACAATCTGTAAAAACCAGACACTCATAAGTAAATAATAGGCAGAATTAAGGTTTAATGCAATTAAATTTGCAAAGCCAAGTTACAACTAGTCCACAAAGAAGCCAGCATTATGGAACAAAGCGAAACCAAACAAAGAGCGTGAGAAACTGAACCATAATCTTCACTGGGAAGTTCTCAACTCTAGCTAGATCAAGGTTTCCAAAAATCTCTATTTACTCTAGGAGAACACGTCAACTTTCTATTTAACAGCCAATCAATACGAAATAAACAAAGCTTGGTCAACCAAAACAATAACAGATTAAAAAATCTAAATGTCAAATTGTCCAAAGGCGAATCAAAAGTATGAGTACCTTGTCTCTTGAATAACAAGTAAAACGATCCCATTGACAAGATTTTCCTTGGCAATTGAAAGCTTTGTGGCCATGGTTAGCTTACATTCCACATCCTGTACCACAGATACGTGCATGGCTCGATGTTTCTCCCTTGCCATCTTTTTTCTATGAAAACTCTTGTTATTGTTTCCTTTCCGAAGGTAAGCATGAAAACTGACAAGTCTCCACTACTCATCTAGCAACATAGCTCAAGTGCTAATTTTCCAAACATCAAGTACTATTACACAAGACAAGTTCACTCTTCTCTCTCTCTCTTCTCTAGGTCCCAATAAAGAAGTCACCTTTGACTGATCCCTCACAGATTGGTTCACCCTTGTCTTACTTGGTGTTTGTTTACCACACAAGTTATGCAATACCTCCATATGAGGACCCATGGAGTACCTATTCGCAGAAAACCATAAATAAGTTTCTATTAAGAAATGAGTGAGAAACAGATATACATTAATAAGGCCACAAAATAAATGAAACGCAAATTAGTACCCCACATTGAAGGTCAGGCTATACTTGTGTGGTGAACAAAACAAAACAAAACAAAAAAAAAACAGCATTACTGCTTCCATACGTCATTTTGAGCATACATGTGTTGTAGTTTAGCACCTAACTACGTAGTTTCAAAACCCAAACACTATTTCAGCACCATATAGCAATACACAGCAGTTAGAGCATAAATTTCTGCACTTCAACTTCAGTTTTTAGCTTCCAATTACAACATTCAGCATACACATCAGAATTTCTGCAATCTAAACACAGGATTTAGCATCCAAAAGTTAGGTTCCAATTAGAACCCTCAATTTCAAGCAAGTATAATACCCTCAATTTAGCATCTAACATCAATTTTCTAGTAAAAACGGTTAGGGGTTTCCAACTCCATAACAGAAATTCAGCATGTGTTTCTCTCTGAACATAACTAATCCAAGTACTAGAGTTGCTAACAGTTAATGGAAACATATCCTTAAAACCCAATGGCCATCACGTTAGTGATGTCACACAGAGCAATAATGTTGGTAATAGGAAAAAGATTAGGGATGTAAACGAGCCGAGCCGCTTAAAGGTTTTGGCCTAGTTAATGAAATGGCTCTATTAATGTTTTTGCTGGACTACGTATTAATTTTTTTTAGTATGAAGGTATGAAGTATCCATTTATTTCCACAATAAAGAGAATAATGGCTGTGAGGGGCCCAAAAACTAGTTTATGTGCCAACATTAATAGAATCCTCACATAAAAGTCACTCAACACTGACCAATAAAGAAATTACGGAAGTGCCAAGCAAACCCATGTGGTTTTCGTTTTTCAGCTATTATTTTTCCTTCCATGTGTTAAAATTCCATTGACCTTGTTGGGTTTGGGTTGGTTTCGACATATCTTTGTCAAGGATCATTAGACCACCAAAATCTAAGCAAGTTTAACTGATAAGCTAAATCTAAGACATCTCTTGGTATACAGCAATGTGACACAAACAGATTTGCCCCCAAGCAACTCATGATATCATAATCTACCCCAGTTTTCTCTAAATTCACAGGGTTCAATTGTACCCACTGGAATGCAAGTTTTGCTGCCCCTGATGGATGGATAAATATGGTTTTTAAGAGGTTCTTGACCTATAAGTATGGAATGTAACTAACATGTACTAAACAGCCAGGGGAGGGACATGTCGGAAGAGATTTATGAAGAGCAATCAATTAGCTATTAGCAAGATTAGGAGAAAATCATACAAACCTGAATGTTTAAGTATATGCAACTTTGTAGGTTCTTGCGACACAGTATAGCAACACAGTAATACAAAATCACACAAACCTAAAGATCTAGGAAGAATCGACAAAATATAGAAACACAAAAATTAATCAGACTTCTTAGTTTGATGGAAAAATAAAAAACCCAAAATAATATTTTGTGCTTTCTGGGCAAATAGTGAAACCGTAACAGATTTTGGCAAACCCCATGTATCATTAAGTTTCACAAGCTAATGAGTGAAATAAAATCCCTAGTCTGTATTTGGGCAAGAAAGGGAAAATCAAAGTGAACCTGGTTAGGGCTTCTCCTTTCGACCCCTCGTTGCTTCAATGGATGCAATAGGTCACGATAGTTCGCTTCTTTCTGAGTAGAAATTAGGGTTCAAACAGAGAATTAGTTTATACGCATAAGGAGAGAGAGAAAATAAGAACAAATCATGTAAAGAAGAACTCACGGTTGACGCTGTTTCGGAGTAGAAATTAGGAAAGAACCCGTGTTGTCTCCCCCATTAGAAGCCAAAACGAATTAGGAGGGAAATCTGTGCGCCTCTTTTTGGAAGGGAGGGAGTAATTGAAATTTTTGGAGGAATTCAGAATTTTTATGGCGCGCGCAAGAGTACTGATTGGCGGTCAAAATGGGAAAAACACTATGTGAGATGGGGGAATGCTATGGAAGATGGGGGGAATGCTATGGTAGAGTTGATGAAAATGCCTCCTCGTCTTTTCATAGCAGGAATGCTATTACTGCCCCCACTACAATTGCATTCTTAAAAAAACGTTATAAACTTATGTTATAAAAGCCCATATCTGTTGTAGTGTTTAACAACTTTGTATGATAGAACTAATTGAGATCTATCAAATAAGATTCATATTGCACATCAAATACGTTATAGATTGAAAACCAATTTAAAAATTGCATCGAAATCTGAACATGACAACCAATTTGGGACAGAAGAAGTATATAGTTGTTTCCCATGGCTTGATTCAGGTTTGGACAATAATGTTTTCTACATATACAAGTCTATTTGTTTTCCTTTCTCTTCTTCTTCTTCTTCTTCATCTTCTTTTTTTTTTTTTGTCATTCGCCATTCCTAATCTATTACATGCCCATACCACTTGCATTTGTTTTCTTTCTTGGTTCAGCTGAATTAGCAGAATAACAAAAAGACTTAATTAAATCATGGTCCTAAAACCATCCCTACTTATGTTTCCATTTATGACACTAGTATGAGTTATCTTTTAATCCTACAATTGATTGAAGAACCTATTTTACCCCTTATTAATGCACTTTCCAACTATTAGCCCTTATCTATTATAGTATTGCAGGATGCGTTTTCGTGAGGAGAAACGATGTTGCGACAAGTGACACAATTTAGTGGGATTGTTATAGAATTTATAACCCACACATGCATGTGACATAATCTTATTACCACTCTAAAACTATCCCTTTATAGCAGTTACCATTTTATGAAAATCCGATTGGTATTTACTTCTATAACATCTCCTCTCAAAACCTAGGATTTCTCTTTAATTGAATCCATGAAAATCTTCGATTGACTGAATAATCTCAAGTCTCACATATATCATTAAATTATCTCCTCCTATCTAAAGAAATCCTAGAATGTTCCAATCCTCTTCTCTATTGTTAACAACTTCGTTCCTTTATTTTGCTACCACTTTGACGGCTATTTCTTGGGGCTTTACTTCCCCCGCCCCCCCCCCCCCCCCAAGGTAGATGACAGCAGCATTGAATTTTTATATCCAAGGGTTTTTATAGTTTGAATATCATTGATATATATGTTTTTATTCATATAAATCTCATATGTGTGTCATGTTGGTCTTTGTTTTGTGCGGGGTTCATTTATGTAAATAAAAGTACTAATTTATAGATTTTGCAGAACAATGTACTAAGAGAAAGAGTATCATAAAATGTTTTATTGGAGATGGGTTCGTTTCGGTATGTATTTTTTGACATTCGTCTATGTAGCTTATCAATCTCTTAATATTCTTCACAGAACTTATATTTTTTTCCCTTTTAGGAGCATAAATATTTTTGTTGGTAGATATGTGTCACAACTTCTTCAATTTCATGGGCTCTACAATTTTTTCAAAGCTCAATTACCATATATTGATTATGTAAGTATAAATTTTTTTTGTGTGTGTGATTAAGAACTAGCCAAATTTGTTTTTTGTTTTCTATCAAGTTGAGCCTCTGCATTCAATGACATTTGTAATATTTTTGTGACCTAAATATAATAGTTGGACATATGTAGATTTGTAAGTTCTTAGAGGGTTTTTCTTTTTTCTTGGAATCTATTATAGTATTGCAAGATGGGTTTTCACAAGGAGAGCTACGAATGCGACGATATGTGGCAGCAATGAAGGCCTGTAGATACGAAAACGTGTCCATTTAGTTTATGCAATTTTTATAATCAGGCAATGATTTTGAAAAAAAAAATTGCAGACTATTCTCTCATAATAAAAAATGATAGTAGGATAAATTAAGCCAAGTATAGTAGGTATAATCCATAATTTTTCATATTTCACAAATCACGTTTATAATTTATGCAATTTTTATAATTAGGCAATGATTTTGGAATTTTTTTTTTGCCTGAATACATAATTTATGCATTTTAAAAACATTGTATAATTGCATTTGCCTATGTTACCCTAATTATAGGTTTCCATATTATTTTAATCCCTTCTTTATTTAGTTGCCTGTATTGTACCGTAACACATTTACAAAAGTAGCAGTATATCATACTTAGAATTCGAAGTTTTGAATTTTCGCATTTGTATATAAAAAGAAGTTCCTTCTCTAAATTTTCTCTACGGTTTCTCACCATCTTTTTCTTTTTTGTTGTTGTAAGATCATCATCTCTAGAAAAGATTACTTTACAGGAAATGGCTATAATACACACCTCTTATTTGGGTGTATCATATCCACCTATTGCTTGAAAAGATTTTTTATTTTTTCGTAACTTTTCAGCAATATGATTCGTAACATTTTGGTGTGTCTCGTAACTTTTGCAAAAAATTCGTAACTTTTGCAAAAAAATTCGTAACTTTTATCATACACACCCAAATAAAGGGTGTGTATTGTAGCATTTTCCTACTTTACAAGATGATCAATTGGCTGTGGGTGCTCTAATCCTCTCCAAAGGGACAACTCCTCCTCCATGATTTCCGTACATGTTATATAGATTACAAAAGAGAGAAATAACTTTCAAAGCGGATATGTCATCCTCTTATTCTTTTTTGCTTCTTTATACTCCCTCCGTTCTTTTTTAAATGTCCCCTTGGGAAACATGTATTTTTGTGTACATTAAAAAATATAATTCCGTGTAATGTTTTTAATTTTTTTTTGCACGTATAAAACAAATTAAAAAATTATATAGATAAATATATTTTTTGGGGGTGTGAAATTACACGTATTCCTATAGTGGATATTTAAAAGGGGACGGACGGACTATATTTTAGTTTTTAATTTGCTTCTTAGTAACTTAGAATCAGATTTAAGACTAAATTTATGGGTTTTCTTCTTATTTGAAGTTTTTGTGAATTTCTTTGAAAATATATCCGCATACTCATACTAACACGAAAACACTTTTTGTGAGGATCATCTTAGTGCAACAAGTTATTCTAATTTCATTAGGAATACATATACACTTTGATTTACTATTGAAAAAAATCGTAATTTTTAATCTAAAGGAGTCAAATGATAAAATGGTTAGCTTAAATTTTTAATTTGTAGGTCAATTGGGCAACGGTTTCTTGAGCTCTCCATCAGCGACGATGAAGGAGTCAAAAGGCAAATCCAATGGTGATATTGTGGCAGGAGCACACTCCATGAGCGGAGTATTGCGTCTGACATCGGAGCTGAGCGATTTTTTTTTTTCTTTCAAATCGGTAGTATCCTATGTGTGCTTTAATTAGTGGTAATGGCATATACTTTTCTTTTTCTATAAAAAAAAGTGTAGCTAACATCTGTCAATCCCAATGTATATGTAATGAATTCATTTAGAAAATAACAATTTAGAGGATAGGAGTAATTGATATATTTTTCATTTTTGTGCTATTTTCTTCTCTTTAATAAATTAGTATTGGACAATGCTTTTTTTACCAAATGAATGCATACAACAACACATCGTTTAATTATTGCTATTTTACTTTATGCTATTCATGATCCAGTGCATAGCACGGGTTTTATGCTAGTTAATCCATTAATGTACAACCCTATCATAACTTATAAACTCCTCTCTCTCTCTCTCTCTCTCACACACACACACACACACACAATCAAAATGATCTTAGGGCCCGTTTGGAAGCCATATTTTGACATTTTGAATTATTATTTTTGTCTTGCATTAATAATCAAAATTTACCACAACACAAGATCATACAATAAATTTATCATGAATTTCTAAAATGTTAAATTTAATGTGTTTGAAATTTCAAAAATAATGAGATTAGAAAACATGATAAATTTCAAACATAACACATTAACAATGTTTTCAAATTGAGATACGTATTGTGTATTGTTATTTTCATTAATTATATAAATTATATTGAGATATGTATTCCGTATCTAAAGATACGTTTGTTGGAAAAGTAGGAGTTTTTAATTTTTTTGAAAAAATTTTGAAAAAGAAAAAACGGCTTAAGCCAAGAGTGGGGAATGAGAATATTTGTATTACACTTGAACTAGAGGCGGCGCCACACTTATTACATGGTGTTCAAGTGACCTTTGCCTATTCATGTACTTGATTCCATGTTCAATCTATTGCATTGACCACTCAAAAGCCAAAAGAACAGGGAAATCCTTCACTAGGTGTCTCTCTCTTTGTTTCTCACACACAAATGTTCATCAATGTAAAGTTTTATTTTACCAAACATGAGAGATGGATGACTGATTTTTTTTTTATTTGTGATATTTTAGTCAAAACATTACTTGACATATGATTTCATCAATTGAATTGGTAAACTTCAGGTTTTGATAATAATTAGTTATTCGGGAGAATTTGCTTGGACATATACTAATATTGGGACCCATAAGTTAATGTTTGGACAAACCTTTGATGGTTATTCTTAAGTTCTTAATGACAACCCATCCAAAAGTTTCTAGAGCTGCCACTGACATGAACCCAATGTTTTATTTTTTGGTACAACATGGGTGGAAGTTCTAGGGTGAAAGTGAGATGCAGTGGCTCCCCTTTTAATTACTTTGTGTTTAAAATTAATTGTCCATCCATCCGATAAAGTTAGGCTCTTATTTCATTTTGCTGTCTCAAAATTCATGTCTATTTATATGGAATTCAATATTCAAAAGTTGATACATTCCTCATTGTGTCCCTTGTTTTGATCACCAAAACAAAACTCACTATCAAGTAATAATATAGTACTAAGGGCAATTATGAAAATAAAAGTTTGTACAATGTAATTATTATGTCTTAATAAAAAGTTAGATTCCCAAAGAGAGACCAACATTTTGGAACGGATGGATTAAGTATTTGTATTTGGTTTCTCGTTAAGAGCATCCGTATCAGGCTCTCTATATTTTGGACTAAATTTAACCTCAAAAATACATTTTATTAGCATCCTTTAGCAAGTCATTTTTTCAAAAACTAATAGAATTAGGCTCTCTATTCTAACTTTACCGTGTTAAACTATTTTTCTTTCTACTTCTACTTTTCTATTCAAATATCTTTCTAATTTTTTTATTTTTATATTTTACTACTTTCAAACAAACAAAACTTTTTTAACAACCGATACCACTGAATCAGGCTAGCAAATTTTCCAAATATCATATAATTCATCATTAAATAAACTTTCATTAGACATAAAAAATTAAACTCTCAATATATAATTATAACTCTCAAACGAAATAATTATAACTTTTAATTAGGCATCCTATCTAAAAATAAATAAATACTAACTTAATTGTGGTCAAACTAAGCAATTTCAGGATGTAAACATAACTGCGATGACACGGGGATGATAACATAAATAAATTTTTAGAAGGGTGCCTAATTAAAATTTGGTTAAACAAGAGTATTAAATGGTTAATTTGGCATCATTACAAAAAAAAGATCATTATGATTCCATCCTATGAGATTTAAATACTTATGATTCCATCCTGAAATTTAAACCCCAAAATACCTTTCTCTCTCTAATTTTCCTAATATTTACCTCCTCAGAATTTCCTAACATTTCTCTCATTTTATTTGTTAATCTTTCCTAATTTCTCTCTCTGCAAAATTGAAAATAAATTCATTCAAGTTTAATGCACCATTAGGTATATGTAGTCCAAGCATAAAAGTCGTATTTTTTAATGCCCTTAAAAATACTATGAAACATATGATTTAATGCCAAAATCATAAAACATGTTTGATTAATGCACCATAAAGCCACATGTACTCCTTCCCATTTCGATCAACCATTTTATCATGAAAACATGATACATTAATAAACTATATTTATCAGGGTGCATGAATATGCATCAATAAACCATATTCCCATCCCTTTTAAATGAGAGAAATTTGATTTGCTATTAGATCTTATTAGGAAGAATGAAAGTGTGATGTATGGAATCATAAGTATTTTATTAGTTCATAATATTCTTTTTTATTTCATTTTATTTCATTTTGGTTAGTGCTTGTATATTATTGAGTGTTGATTATTGCAAATTAATTAGGTCCTTGAAAGAGAAATTTTATGAACTCTGGTTTATACTTTATCTTGGGCGATTTTTGAGATTTAAAATAATGTAGAGTTCTATTATAATAAAACTTGAAACGCCGTTTGTTCTACGTTGATGAATATTTAACTTTTGAAGACATGTATGTATTTGTGGGCATTATGTATGGTTAATCAAAAGGATACATGTACTTTTTGTTGGTATTAAATTATGATCTTTTGAGTGCCACCTCCATGTTGAAATCGGAGTTGGGGGGCCTGTGGTGATGGGGATTCACTACAGGGGGTGTAGTGAGTCCCATCCGGCCGTCCATCTCGACACCGATGGCTCGGATTTAATCCAAACTCCAAATGATTCAAGTTGTCCATTGTTTGGATTAAAATCCGAGCGTTCATTACCGAAATGGACGATCGGATGGACTCACTACACCGCTGTAGTGAGCCTCTCACTACAAGGCCCCCGGTCCCGTTGAGACCCTAGCTCCGTCCTTTGCTAGAACACATCCCCTACTTATATAACTCCATGAAAGACTCCAGTCCAAAAATATTACAAGATATATACTTTGACATGTAATTCTAGAATTACACATATGACTAATTCTCACAAAAACATTTTCATATTTCACAAGAATATTAGATTCTAGAGCTTCTATAAGCTCCATATTCTAGAACTTTTAAAAATGAGATATTTATTTCTCTGTTTTTTGAACGGCTTTACAAAATTTGTTTCAAAATGAGTAGAGTTTTCGATGATACGAAATTTCATGTCTTTCAGTTATATAAGACCTTTTTTTCTTTATAAAAGGAAAATAATTTGCACACCCCCCATTATCCCTTTGCACTCCCTTTTTTTTTTATTTTTTATCTTTATTCACTTGAAAGTACCAAATTGCCCTTCATATGGAAAAAGTGACTCAATAGGTAAGGGTAATTCAGTAATTTTAAGTTGAATAAAGACCCAAAAAGGGAGTGGAAAGGGGTAATGGGGGTGTGAAAATCATTTCCCTTAACAAATTAATTACAACACCTTCTAACAACATCATGGTAATACACGCAGAGTATAATATGCAAGAATATTTACTTAAAGGGGAAAGATATGTTCATAGGTATTATCGGCTTTACCGGTAAACATACCAAATCAATATATATGTATTTTATGCGCATCCTAATATTTATTTGAGTATACGATATATTTATAGATACTTATAGATTTTATGGCAAGATAAATACCACGCATCGTATTTGACTCATATTTAAAGCACAAAAAAAAAAAAAAAAAAAAAAACGATCTTATGAACTACAAATAGGAGTACCTGATTTGGAAAAATAAAATAAAAATAGAGACGACTAGTAATATTTGGCTGAAAATTGCCTAAAGTTTAAAGTAAAAATATCACCAGAATTCCCTCTCTTTAATTCCCCTCCTCTTACTGCATCTCTTATGAAAGGCCATTGAGCTTTTGCAATCAAAGGGAGTCAATGTTAAACAAGTACATTTAAAAAAAAAGAAAACAATAAAAATTCAATACCATATAATTAGTATGACTGAAAATCCTCGTGAAAAGATTTTTATGCCATGTCAATACAATCTGGACGTAGGAGCGGTATCAGATATTCATATACGGGTTACAATAATAGCAACCATGTCCGATTTTGGAATTTTAAGGTTGAGTGTGAGGATAAAAAGTATGGTTGTAATGTCCGATTCATATGACAATAATGTTTTTATTTGACAATATATAGGGCCCGGACATGTTACAGAGAAGAATATGTAATTAAAGTAGCATATAATTTTAGTGTTTTTTTTTCCCCCTCAAATTGGAGTGGTCCTGGCCCCATAGCCAACCTTTAATTCCATCCTTTCCCAGAAGACGTTTTTTTCTCAGACTCAAGATTTGATTGCTTTCCTCTTTTCCATTACGGGATGTTTCATGGAGTAGTAATACAAGGACTAATAACTATAAACATAAACCACCGCGGAGTTCTAATAGAGTTTCTAACCCATCAAATAAGATGGACCAGAAACTCTACAAAAGGAAAGCTAAAATGAATTCTATACATGAATCCTAACAAAAGGTGATTGTTGCAACATTGCTCTGAAGAAAGCACAATCTGCACAAATAGCTTGGTGAAGTCTCCATTGACGCTGATTGGAACCGTTGGAGTAACACAGTACCCTCATAATAACAGTGTATCAAAATATGCATAATCTGTCCAGAGAGGAAAGAACAAACTGTCCGGTGGTAGCTAAAAAATGGATAGTAACTGCCTATAAAACAGCAAAACAGTCTCGACAATGGAAGGACACCACCCTCCCGAAAGGGGATCAAAATGCTCCTAGGGACAGCCCCCCAAGGATAGGCCATCTCAGTAGGGGAACAAACCCCACATACGTAACTATCAAGTAGAATAAAACAGCACGAGCATCAATTGGACATGATAATTCGACTAATTATTCAGACCGAACTGTAGCATGAAACCAGATAGATCCAGTAAGCATAGGCACACTCACCCACACTACAAATTAAAGTGCTAAAACTGACCAGAGTGATTGGACAGAAACTGACCCGATATCAAGCTTACTGTAGAAAAGATGGCTGCCCAGAATTGGACAGCATCTGTCCAGAAACCATGCATCTGCACAACACAGTGATGCAATGGACATGACCATGTATACCACTGACTGTTTGCTGCCCAGAAAACAGACAACACAAGGGCATTGGGTGCACAAACACAGCAGAACCCACAAAACAGTTTTACCGTGTGTACAACAGCACGGCCTATCAATGGCAATCCACAAAGACAAGTGACCAAAGCAAGAAGCTAGATAACTTGATCAACTAGACAACCAAGGGAATAAGGGGTATCAGAAGATGAGTGTAGTAAGAATAATTTCAGCATACCTAAAATATCAGGTTCACCCTTCATCACCCTTGAAACCTTTCCACTTCAAATCTCTCTCTAAGGCCCCATTCACCCTCCTCTAATCCTCACATAATGCCCCCGCTAAGTATTACCTCCACTCAAAAGGAAATCAGTGGCTCAAACACACAACTCACATAGGATTCACTCTTATAAGTAGTTCACACAACTCAGATTTAGCTCATCAAAGAAAATGCAGCAAGCCTCTAAGGGCTCCATACCAATTAACAACAATTGAGATAGGATAATTTACCCATGTATATGAGCAGACCACCCTTCTAGGTTCCTGCTTTGACCCTGTTTTGAACCTCTATCATACTCTTCAAGGAGCTCAAACAGAACACACCATAACAAGCATGTATGACAAAATGAATTCCATAGCTTCTGCCATATAATCAGCTAGGAACAATATTCCACTGAGCCAATAGACCATCTGTTTGACGTCCTCTGGAAAGTTTCTCCAAGGACATTAACCTATGTCTTATGACTGAGTGGATCTTGCTCACTACCACAGAAATAGGGCATGCAACATTTTGGAACTTACGTACATTCCTCTCAATCCAAATGTGGTACACAGCGTGGTAAAAATTAATTTGATTAAGAGTGATTTAAGAGCTTTACCTTTGATTGTTGCTAAAAGAGCAATCCAATTATTCCAAGTTCTAGGAGGCCACTGAACATTGATCCTAGCAAGCAGTTGAGTCCAAACTTGAGATGTAAATGGACAATTGAAGAACAAATGGTCATGACTCTCATTACTGGGGCAGAAGCTGCACCTAGATGTAGACTTGGTGCCAAACAATACAAGCCTGTCCTCTGTGTACAATCTCTCTTGGATAGCCACCCAGGTGATAAAGCTGCATTTGAGAATATGGCCAGGAAACCATACACTATAATACCATGGAACCTTAGGAAATGGAGTCCTAAGACTGTTCCACAAAGAGCTCATAGTAAATTCACCATTAGCAGTGAGAGTCCCTATGTAGATCACCTTTAACCACAATAGGGTCGGGGAGTAATGAGTCCAGCTCTTACTTCATTAATCTCCCAGGTAGTGCCCATTTGGAATCCCTGATAATTGTGGTGACATTAGTGTTCTTAGGAAGACCCATGTCATAAATGACCCTATCCCCAAATCTATTAGCCAGTGGACCCAAAGGGTGCCAATTGTCATACCAGAGGGAAGTGTTTTGTCTATCACCTACAATAACCTTGATATAGGGATGGACAGTGGACCTAAGATTGAGAAGTTTTCTCCAAGTCCATGTGGGACTGCTAGGCATTTTAAGTTGCCAAAATTTTTTGCCCTTGAGTAAATAAGACTTTACCCACTGACATCACATTGATTGTAGCATTCGTTCAGCCAGGAACGACATACTTCAGTTTCATCTTAATAGAACAAGGTATAGTCACTTGATTATAACCCAATATCCTCATCTGGAATTACTCTATGTACTCCCTCCGTCCCAATTTGTTGCGCCCTTATTCCTTTTTGGGATGTCCCAAAATGTTTTGCTCATTTCAAAACTTTCCATTTTTGGATGTCCATTTTACCATTTTGCCCCTCATTTATTATACATTTAAAAATATTTATGGCCCACTAGTGGCAACTTTTTCAATCAAACTCATTGAAATCAACTTTTTCAATCAAACTCACGAGAAGAATTTGGGTTCGGGCGTGTACCCTCCCGGTGCATCCGGGCCGTCCAACAATGCAATCGACGGTCAGGATTAAAAGTGCCGTCTGGATTTAAAAAAACGAAAAAGTGCATCTCAATCCGGATCGTCGGATGCATTTTTGGACGGTCCGGATGCACCGCACGGGTACCACGTCTCACATACCGTATTTGCACCCAAGTTTTTCTCCAAACTCATTGATTATAAAAACAAACTTCATTTCTTTGTCCAAATTCCAAAACATACAATTACGTGGATCATACCCACCAATATCAACCATAACAAGTTCAAAGGTTAGATACACCTAAGCATGAAAAGAACAAAAAGGAGAAATATGGGATTTGTGTTGCAGACCCTTGCAATTGCTTCAAGCTTCATCCAAAATAACAAAAATACTCAAAACATTCTTCATCCCAACAGTGAGAGGAATCTGTTGCATCGCCATATTTGAGCCTGAATACTATCCACAAAGTTCACATCTTCATGCTAGGGAAAGTTCATCCAAAAACACAAAAATACGGCCCTTGCTGCAAGCTTCATCCAAAAACACAAAAATACAGTCCTTCAACAAAGTTTTAGATCAATTGCCTCCAATATGTAGATGTGCCAAAACACTTTCCACCAGATTGTTGTCACATTGAAGTTGAGTAGGCAGGTTACCATCTCTCATCAATCCACCTTTTCCAATATGTGGCACCATGTAACCAATTTCCCCCTTAACTTTCATGATCTCAATCATGCAAGCTTGTAATGTCAAAAGACATTATCTAGCCTTTTAGATGGTAGTTCTTCAAAAGCTCTCATAACGGCAGAAACAAGCTCATCAATATTTTTTGGTGCTTGTTGGTATTGCAAAGTTTGAATTGCTCTAAAGAAACCAAGGTCTAGAACATTTAAATCCGGACTGTTGGGAGGTTGGAATGTCAAACGAATATCAAATCCGTCTAGAAGCCTCTTCGAGAAACTCGGCATCAAATTCATGAATGTGAGGCCTTGCATTATCCTGTTGAATGAAAATAGTCTCGATTCCATTGCCTCGTGGCCATTTAGCTCGAAAAGCGGGTAAGACATTTTCAATCAAACACTTGCGAGTAACTTCTTTGGTAACCGTAATGGGCTTTGTTTCCAAAGTACTGGCCAAACGGTTTTTACTAGTTCGTTTGGCGGGTTCTTTGCATGTGAAGGGAAAAATTCCAATCTTTCCGGAAAACTCTTGATTTCGAGTTGCATCAAACCTTGGTCGAGCTACGGCCGCTAGGAACATAACTTTCGTGATGAAACGTTTGCTTTTGCAAGTTCGTAGGGGCTCATTTTGTTGGGATTCCACCCCGTGTGGGCCATTGGGCTTAGGCCCAGTTGGGAGGGGCTAGGGTTAATTGTTGTAATCTATATAACTCGGACTTGTCTTATTTATTGCGTGTGACAAAACAGAGAGAGGCAGAGAGTTAGAGAGAGATACACGAGTGACTTGGTGAGTTTCATTATTGTGAGATTGTGAGTGTGAGTGTGTAAACACAACAGACACGGATTATTCTCCGGATTATAGTGAAACCCCCCTCCCCGTGGAAGTAGGTCCGATTTGGCCAAACCACGTATATCTATGTGTTGCTTTCTATTGATTTTACTGCTTCTGTTGCGTGTGGTGCGTTGTTGGAATCCTAACAACTGGTATCAAAGCTTTGGTTAAAGCACCGGAGAGCGCAGAGCAGTCGGATAATCACTCGGAGGCCTTTGGAGCACTGTTTGAAGCTTTGGTCGGACAAAACAAGTGACAAAACTTGTTTTGATCAGAGGGAAATGTGCTACTCTCGGAGACGATCACCACGGTGTGTGGGTCGATCGGTTTTGTCACCGGAGGACGGAGCTCGAACAGTTTGAACAGCGGAGTGTGGAGGCGAGTGGCTGATCGGTTTGTGCTGGGACAAAATTTGATCGAATCAGAGTTTTGAGCACACTATCGTGTAGGGTTTTTCGAGACGAACTCAACGGTGGTCGGAACGTCGCCGGAAGTAGCCTCACGCGCCGGACAAAGGTTGGAGCGTGAGATCTAGTCTCACGGTGAGCTACACGCGCCGACAGAGGTGGCGCGAGCTAGGGCTGACGTCAGCGACAACTAGGGCTGACGTCATCAAGCGTTTAGAGGGTTCAGGCAAGGGTCCAAACGGGTCATACAGGTCAGGGTTCAGGGTCAAAGAGGTCAAAGGGGTCAAAGGGATCAGAGGTCAGGTCAAAGGGGTCAAAGCGGAGGTCGAAAGGTTCAAACCGGTCTAGGCCGGCGGTTCAGGATATAGTCAGACCGGGTTCAGCTCAGACCAGACCGGATAACGGTCCAGGAGTAGACCAGAAGTTGTTTTTCGACCGGTTCAGTGGTTTTCTGACCGGTTCACGACCGGTTCGGACCGGTTCCCGACTTTGTTCGACGTCCCGGATCTAATCCCGGGCTCTGTTTGCGGAGATTTGGTACGGATATTGACGGTACGTTTTATTTTACTGCTTTAAATCGCTCCGGGGAGTATCAGATCAATTGTGGGTGTTTCTGGGGGTGCTTTATTTCAGATTATCTTGTTTGCTGAGATGTCAGAGATAAATATGAATGCTATGCTAGTATTGACGACGACCAATTATGCGATTTGGAAGCCTAGAATGGAGGACATGCTTATTTTGAAAGAGCTTTATGAGCCCTTGAAACACGTAGGGGTCAAACCGATGGATGTGAAAACAGAAGATTGGAAGAGTTTGAACAGGAAAGCAGTTGCTTTGATCCTCCAGTGTGTTGGACATGAGGTTATTCATCATGTAGCACAGGAGACAGATGCTTATGCCTTGTGGACGAAATTGGAGGGGATGTATCAGTCGAAAACATCCCGGAATAAGGCGCTACTGATGAGGAGGCTTGTGAATTTGAAGCTCCGGGTTGGGAATTCGGTTGCCGGACATTCCAGTGAGTTTCAGAATTTGGTTAATCAGCTGTCTAATGTTGGGTTGAAGTTCGATGATGAGTTGCAGGCTTTGTTGTTGCTCAGTTCTCTACCGGATAATTGGGAGACACTGGTGGTTTCCCTGAGTAACTCTGCGCCGGAAGGAAAGTTGTCGATGGCTATGGTTAAGGATGCTATTTTCAACGAGGAGGCGAGGAGGAAAGAGATGGGGACTGAACAGGCTGACGATGCACGAGCACTAATTTCGGACGGTAACAGGGGGAGGAACCAAGGAAAGGGAAACGGAAGGAAGGGAGGCAGAAACCGTTTCAAATCGAGGGGGCATAGTTTCACTTGCTATCATTGCCAGGAAGATGGGCATATAAAACGGAATTGTCCAAGGTTTAAGGCGGGGAAAGAGAAAATTCCACCAAAGGAGACAACAGCGACTCTTATAGATTCCGATGATGATTTGGCTTTGGCAGTGTTAGACGCTACAGATGCAGGGAAATTAGATTGGGTACTAGATTCGGGATGCTCATATCATATCTGCAGGGATAGATCACAGTTTTGGGAGTACGAGGCATGCGATGGAGGTCTTGTCCGGATGGCTAACGGTTCTGCGAATAGAGTTGTTGGCAAGGGGACAGTGAAGTTTCAAGTGCCGAATGGGAAGACTGTGAAGGTAGCAGGAGTAAGGCACGTGCCAGGAGTGAGAAAGAACTTGATATCTCTCGGGATGCTTGATGAGAGAGGATGTAGTTTTTCTGCTAATTCTGGAGTACTTCGGATTTCTGTTGGAGAGCGGGATATACTGCTGGGTAAGAAATTTGGTGGGCTGTACAGGCTTGCAGGTTCTGTCGTGACAAGAGGGGTTGTTGTTAGACATGGAGCAAGCGGTACAGTGAGATCATTTGGGCAGGAGAAGCGCCATTTGCTGACACGTACACGGAGAGAGCAGGGTTGCTCAGGAGTTGTGCGGGATTCAGGCCTGAAGGAGAAGCAATGGGTGCGGGTTGTCCATGAGAAAGCTCAGGGGAAGGAGACGGATATTTTGGGGGCCCCGATGAGGCCAAAAGGAGTTTCTTTCGCTCTAGATATGCTTGATGGTAGTGGTCTCTCCGGATTTGTCGACATGGGGGGAGGGACACTATCACCAAGGGCGCCGAGCCAGTGAGTCTCGGCCGCACCCCAGTTGAGGGGGTGCGAGCACCCTAGTTGAGGGGGTGCAGGCGCTTCTGTTTGGTGAGCGCATACATGGGCGCTTCTGTTGGTGAGCGCATACACTTCGGGTTTGAGGTGTGCGAGTGGAGGCATTCTTTTTGAGGGGATGCGGTACTCGGGATTTTTCTGATTGGCTGCGGAGTCTGGTTTTGCAAGGATACACTCTTTCGGGATTTGTGTACTCTGTTTGGTGGTGCATGGATGCTCGACTGGTTAGTGACACAGGCGCTTGCCAGAGTTAGTTGATTGGAGGAGGCGACATGGGGGTGTTGCAGACGACTTTGCCCACCCGGTGTAGAGGAGGTGATTGTTGGGATTCCACCCCGTGTGGGCCATTGGGCTTAGGCCCAGTTGGGAGGGGCTAGGGTTAATTGTTGTATTCTATATAACTCGGACTTGTCTTATTTATCGCGTGTGACAAAACAGAGAGAGGCAGAGAGTTAGAGAGAGATACACGAGTGACTTGGTGAGTTTCATTATTGTGAGATTGTGAGTGTGAGTGTGTAAACACAACAGACACGGATTATTCTCCGGATTATAGTGAAACCCCCCTCCCCGTGGAAGTAGGTCCGATTTGGCCAAACCACGTATATCTATGTGTTGCTTTCTATTGATTTTACTGCTTCTGTTGCGTGTGGTGCGTTGTTGGAATCCTAACACATTTTCATCGGGAAGGAGATAATATCTTTCCGATTCTTTAGTCATAAAAAACCATTTTTCATCAATATGCACGTAATTGTACATATTTTGGAAAGTTGGTTGGCTTTGAAGACTAGAAGGCTCAAGCATGGACAAGCAAAATCGAAGTCGTGCCCTCTTACCTTCTTCACTTAGCAATGGCTTCAGTGCATTCGTATGCGGCCTCAACACACCGTCTTTAACTCGCCTATGGAGTGTTGTTTTCGGCACTTGTATGGCTCCTGCTATTGATCGGATATTGGTTCGACTGCTAAACGGAAGTTTAGAGATTGCGTTGACGTCCAATTGCACTCGTTTGCGACCAACTCGTCCTCGTAAATTGTGGGATACATCAACAGTAAGTCCCTTGGCAATACAAGAATTTGCTTTCTGCACAATTGCACGTATTGTTCTCGGATCGGCGGAAAACATTGCAGCTACCTCCTTGAGACATCCCCTTTTTAATTTCCCAGTTGCACTCTTTGACAATATGATCTCCAAAATTTGTTGGCGTTGATGATCAATCAAGTTTCTTTTTTCTCTATGGGTATGGGAAATAGAAGATGGTTCAAGCAAATAAGGCATCTTTTAAGGTTAATAGAGGTGAGAGAAATCTGTTAGAGAAAAAGTAGAAACAGAGAGAAAGTAGGAGGATTTTTAGGAAACAGACTATAGAAGTGTAGGAGTATCACGTTGGTGGAGATGAATGATGAGCCCAAAATATTGACGCATAGCAATCCATATATCGCTCATTGTTAGTCCTTTATTGTGCTTAATTAGACATTATTGTTATCTTTTTAGTAATTTACATTGAATTATTAATTCGCAGGAAAAGAAATGATAACAACTTATATTTCGGTTGGCGGAATCGAGAAGTTACTTGCTGCCAAGGCAAAACTAGTGATCAAATGGGAATTTATGTACTTCAAATAAGAAATTGCACCAAGGCTAATATATAGCTACCAAAACGAAGGCCGGTTGCTTGCACGAGGGTCGGAAAAATAATGCTGATTGGGTACCACTTCAAGCAAGGAATTCGGTTTTCATACAATCCTTAAAGGCAACAAAGTCTAATGGGACAGCTGTGGTACATAATAAATCTAAAATAAGACCACCTTGAGATGGAAAGAAAAATCTTTCCTTCCATTTGATTATTTCGGCAGTTTGCCATATAAGTAGTCTCAATAGAGTGCGGCAGGGATATCACGGAATAGAGGGCTGCGGCTAAAAATCAGACGGAACATCACCGAGTTACCACTGCCGCGGCACGGAAGCAAGGGAAGGAGAATACGGCTGGAGCAAAGGCAATAGTCACGAGGTTTATTATTGTTATGGATTTCAATCGTACGATTATTGGTATGCTTTTACCCATGAGCGGCTAAACACTTAAAATAGGGTTGAGGATGAAACTTCATAAATTTTATTGATTAGTATTATGCATGTGATTTTTCCTACTTGCGTTAATTGTCTACTGTTCTCGACTCAATTAATTAGTATGCATGAAACTCGGATATGGATTCAATCGGTATGTATGGGTTTTTTCCATGATTTGATATCAACATATTAATCGAATTGCTTGATTCATTAAAGCTAATATTTAAGTACGGGGTATCCATTGTGATTTGTTCGTGCGGATACAGTGGATGATTTTGGCTTAAACTTTTGAAGCGAGGGAGAATATATTTTTGTCATAAATAAAAAGTGCTTATAGTAATATTTTCCATGGTGATAAGATTAGCTTATAAAATCATTGTGTAGAAATCAAAGAAAAATCATTGCATAAGATTAATTGATAAATGTTTATGGGTGTGGGTTCCGAAACCTTAGTTACTTTACTCAACTGTTAATCTCCATTATTTTTTCCGTGTTAGTTTAATTATTTGTTGTCATTATTTTATTTTATTTTTAGTTTTCCAACCAAACACAACTTTTTGGAACTAGGTTAGGGTTTAATCAATTTGGATTATCTAGTTTTCCTATAAAAATCACAAGTCCCTGTGGGTTCGACCTCGCATTTGCATTGCTATACTTCAATACGATTCGTGCGCTTGCGAGTACATTAAAATTTCACAACAAGGAAAAAGTGGAAAAAGTATGGGAAGTGTAGTTATCCATATATAGGGGTGAGATATGGGAGAGAGATTTATAGAGAAATTTTCTCCCACCTTTTTCTCTGATTCCATTCCGCGGGAAGTTGCAACAAATTCAAAATTAAAATTTTTGATTTGTAAGGAAACTGATGTGTTGGAGAGATTTATGGCGGCACAATTTTTCTACTCATCAGACCCAAACCATGTCAAAGCACAATTTCTGGCGGCAAACATTTTGGGCCCACTTTTTTGTTTTTTTTTCTTCATAATTTTGATACTATATTCAATTAAAAAGGTAAAATGGTAAAATTATCAAAAAGTCAAAGCAATCATGGTGTTTCCTTTAATTTTTCATTTCACAATACGGGCACAACAAATTGGGACGGAGGGAGTATCAATTTTCCCAAACCCTTAGAGCATCCTCATCAGGCTCAACAAAAATTGGGCCAAATTTAACCTCAAAAACACATTTTATAAATTAATAAGTCACTTTTTCAAAAACTTACAAAATCAGACTCTCTATTCAGGAAGTCAGGAGAGAGAATTGCTTTAACCTGTGAATAGTGCCTCAAAGGATTTACCGAGTTACTGTAGCAAAGTTATAACTTTTGCAGATTTACAAAAAAAATTGTTGAGTCTGATTTTGGGGTTTTTTTCCCCTTTCACTCAACAACTTAGCCATCAGGGGGATTTGCCTCCCCTGATGAGGATGCTCTAAGTAGATGTTGCGATCATTAATCTTAGTGCGGTAAAATATGAGTGGACCCAACGGAGGCGATAAAGCTATCCTATTAATTTTGGCCTCAATGTCACGTGATCGATTCTCGGAAATAGCATCTCTGCTTGAACTAGGTAAACCTTTTAATCTTAATGTAGTACATCAGATGGAATGAGACCCACTCCCCGCTTTCCCATACCACCAATGGAAAACCACATTACCAACCCATTTATTGGTTGCATCCCAAAATCCCAAAACCAATAGCAAACCCATAAGCAAGAACTACCGCTACAGGACGCATAATTCTCAGCCCCCTAATTCTCAGCCCTTGGATCTTGCAATTCTAATATGAACCTTTGAATTAAATATTCAAAAAAACCAGCAACCTTTTGAACCGGTTATTATATTTTTGAAAAAAAAAAAAAAATCATTTAACCACATGGGTTAACAAATCGTGGCATGTGGTTAGGGTATTTTTTTTTTTTCCCTTTACTTTACCTTTTCATTTACCTCTCCCGAGCTCCTCTCTCTCTGTCAAAAACCCATCCTTCTCTCTCGTCGACGGCCATCTCCCACTGTTCCATCCTCCAGAAATTAGCTTCCCCACTCTCTCTGCCTCTCTCTCGAGAAATGGCGTCGTAGATTGGAAGCAGTGTTGTCCTCCTTGTCCTTACCTCTTCACTTAGTAATTGATTAGGTAATCGATTAGGTCAAAATGGCTAAATTCGATCAAACCTCAGCAGCTCCGGCGACCTCGGTACCTCTCTTCTCCTTCTCTCTCTCTCTCTCTCTCTCTCTCTCTCTCTCTCTCTCTGTTCGTCGTTGTATCTTGCGTGTTTTCACTGATCAGATCATCTACTCATTTGGTCAGGTACAGGTGAAATCGGCGAATGAAGATGGTGAAACCGTGCGGCGTGAAATCGGCCCGGCCGGTGGGTAACGGTGGTGACTAGTGACTGGTGAGTCTCTCTCTCTCTCTCTCTCTCTCTCTCTCTCTGACTGTGTGTGTGTATCAACCGGTGGGTAACAATGACTGTGGTCGAGATCTCTGAGATTTGCAATATTGACCAAGTTAATAACTATATTGTTGCCTTCTTGGTAGATTTTTATAGCCTTCTTGGTAGATTTTTATACGAATACTAGCGCCGGGAACGTGCTGGATTTTAATTTTTTTTAGTCTTAAGTTGCTTGTGCTCCGTGCTAGTTGTTGTTTAGATTTAAAAATGTATGTGTTGCTGCGAATGTTAGCCCTATATTAGATTGAGTCGGTTTGTAAGTCAGTCATGTGTTGTAAATTTTTGTTATGGGCACAATGTTTCTTCCCTATTTGGGTTTGTGTAGCTTGAGAATTTATGTGACGTAAATTACAAAGGCAAGGGTATAGCAATTTGATTGTAGCTTGAGGATTTATGTGACATAAATTACAAAGACAAGGGTATAATGGTAAATTGGTTCAGCTGCTTGACAAAGCAGCTCACTCCCTCTTTTATTATAGGTACTAGAAACTCTCTGTATGGATGTGTAATTCTAATGTAAGATTGTAAGCACTAAATGGCAGGCGTATTTCAATTAGCTAAATGACAGATACGTGTACCAAGTAGCGATGTGAGTCCGGGTTTTCAACATCCAACCGTTCGTGTAGCTTTGAAGCCTTAAGGGAAAGGAAAATAAGAAAATGTACTTAGTCCAGGGTTGAGCCTAGAATAATAGGAAGCATTTTGGATGGTTCAAGGCTCCATGTGGCAGCCATCAGGGGGATTAAATTCGAGATCTGCGTCTCTATATATATTGAGTCTCCAGGAATAGAAGGAAGTTATTTCAGGACATGGGAAACATGTCATCTGTTTCGAGCCCAATCATGTGTGGTTTAGGAAAAGAAGTTACATACTAAACTCACATTTAGTAATGAGTGATAACTTGTTAAATTCTGTAGTGATTTCTGAGAGATGCACTCTTATGAGAGAACTAGTAATTGAACAATTACTAGAGCAATGCACAAGAACACAGATTGTGTACATATATAGGTTGGTCTATATTAGCATAAGCCCGCGAATAAGTCAACAGATCAATCCCACTATGAAAGAAGGCGTAACATTTTACCTAGGGAGGCGTAACATTCACCAAATATAGACATAGAATTAGCAAATCAACATATTCTGACACGTGTTTAGCGTCGATAAACTGGAGATACAATCCGGTCAAATGAAAAACACATACAACATAGATGAGATGGACATCTTCCAAACTAGCAAACCAAGTGAATTCTTTGAAATCTAGAAAAGAAGAAATTGATCTTCTCAAGATGCAAAAGGGCATGCATCCTTCCCCATGTCAAAGAAACTTCTAATAAGTTACTCTAAGATCGATTCTTGACAAAATTGATGTTTATGATTATTAAGTGTTTTAGTAGCTAGGAGGACAGGCTAAGACAATTGTGGGATCTATGTCTTGTTCTAACCCGAGAGACTTTTAAATGTTGGATTATTAAGATAATCAAGTGGATGCTTCTAAAGAACATTTGGGTAGGGAAATACCAACCGAAAACCAAAGTCAGACTATGCCAGCGACCAACGCGGCGAATTACTAGCTCATTGAACAGCTCGCTATATGACATCAATTGACACAAAGAAAGAGAGCTTTGTTACTGTTGTGCGGGGAACGGGATCCCTGTTGATTCCCTGGATGACTGGGACTGGCCGAAGAAGCCATTAAGGCGTGGTACAATGGGAAAATCAGAAGGCCAAAGCAAGAACCATCGGGTTAGTAAGTTCCCCAATCTCGCCACTGTGGAAGGGAACAATGACCTCTTACTTGCCCTTCATGTGCACATAAGTGATGCGCTTGATTTGTTGATGGATACGGAGAAAAGACATGTTCGAATGGAGAATGGTCAGAAACAGATCATTCGAAGGGTGAAGAGGATTGAGGACAAATTGGGGATTTGCGAGGATGATGATGATGAGGACGAGGATGACAACGAAACTGATGGCGACGATGATGATGAGGACGAAAGTGAAGCTTATGCCAATCACGAGGAGGATGATCAAAGTGAAAGTGGTGGTGATGACGAGGACCATGGTGAATAGCCTGCATTCTTATGGTACGTAATAGCCTCTATATGACCACTATGACTTATAAAAGTACAGAAGCTATACAACTAGAATGGAGATTCGGTCTGCCTCTTTGAATTACTCGTTTGGCAGGTTATAAGATGATGAATGTGGTTTTTTACTTGGTGGATAATTTTGTTGTTGGCTTCGTGCTCCATGGGTTTGCCCCGTGTCACACGGCCAGTCATTTTCCATTTTGGGGAGTGACACTACTTCTTTTCTTCAACAATTATACTAATTTTTGTTGTTTATGTTGTTACAGGGCTATGAAGTGAATGGAGTGGAGGAAGTTTGGTTTTTGTTGGTGGTAGAAGGAATGAAATGGGTTGACTGATAGTTTAAAACTTTTGATGTTATAACGTTGAATTTTAGTATGGTCTAACTTATATGAACTATGTATATGCTGAATATTTGGTGACGGAATCATGGTAACATACACGTGTGTTGGTTATTTTCGGTGAATTCGTTTCGGTTTTGCTGGCAATAGTTGTAATCTTGTTGATGCCATGGTGATGCTTCTTTGTAGGTGCTATGTTCCCTTAAAATTTTGGGTAGAATCGATTGGATGATCGATTTTATATAATGCAACTCAATCCCTTAAACGCATCTTGAATCTGTAATTACACTTTCTATTATACAATCAATTGGCTGATCGATTGTTTAAAATGCAAAGCGATTCTATTCTATATAAGTTTTGGGGTCCATATGTAGTTGTGTTTGAAGTAACTATGTTTGGTTTAATATTTAATGTTGGCTATGTGAACATTTGGTTTATTTTGGTGGTGGTTGACCATAAAAAAATGGATTTGATTTATTAAATGGTAATCTATTTTTAATGTAAGGATAGATTGCTGTGATTACAAACATGGCTTGACATTAGTAGTTGATATCTGAAATGAATTGGTTCCAAATGTAACTTGGTTCACATATAAGAAATTTAATTCTACCATCTTCAAGAAAATGTTATTTATAATGGTAAAGAGCAGAATAGTTGTTCATTAGGTTAATGGCACGGGCATTCCCTACTCAATTAGTCGATTCAAATTAGAAAAATAATGCAAATCAATCCCTTGCATTCCCTAGTCGATTCTATATACAAAAATAATGCAAATCAATCCCTTAAACGCATGTTGAATATTTGGTAACTGGAAGCTCTATTATACAATCGATTGGATGATCGATTGTTTATAATGCAAATTGATTCTTTATAAAATGAATCCCAGCCGACCACCATAGCAATCAAACATAAAATGAATCCCCATAGCAGATGTTTGATGGACCGAACTTGTTGTTGGAGCATATGAACCTTAGCTTCAATAATAGCACGGCTTCCATCTACCACACTTTCTTCACCTTGCTTTGGCCACGATTTTGGTAAACACCACCTAAAAAAACCACATCCCTCCGTTTTTTGTTTATAACATGCAAAGTACAACCGTCCGTGTGTGGTCTTCTGAGGCCCAACGTCCGAAGCTCAGCCTTCACACTACAATAACAGTTTGGTCCATCGTCATATAAAGGCGCCGCCACATCCCCATGACCTTTCCTGTAATTACTGCTACAGGAACAAGACATTTTCCAACTACAATTTGTAACAAACCACCACAAATCAGACAAATTTGTAACAATTTACGGTACTGTGAAGGTCAAATGCATTGAATAAAAATTCATAATTTATACCATTTTAAGATAACAAGGGTTATCCTGGTATATTTGGTGTTTTTACTTACTAATTGATTGGTCGATCGATTATTCAATGTTCTTTAGATAAATTAAAATTTATGAAGAACTGTGATATTTTTCAAATAAATACAGAGAGAGAGAGACAGAGAGGGAGAGAACATGTTTGTTTTCCATCTGATACACATGTTTCATATGACTATACAATAAATCAAACTGAAGAAGGTAGGATTAAATTTCGTACATGTGAAAAAGGTTCGATTGCCCGCCATACCTGAAAAATCACCACCCCGAGAGAGAGAGAGAGAGAGAGAGAGAGAGAGAGAGAGAGAGAGAGAGAGAGAGAGAGTATGTGAATTTGTACAAAGAGTGAGAGAGGATTTGTGAATTTGTTCAAAATGGGGTAGATACGTACAAATGGTGGCAAGGAATGATAGGTGGTCTGGGTTTAAGAAATGACGGGGAGGGAAGTTTCAAATTTGGAATGAAATTTGAAATTTTAAAATGTCCCTCAAAATTCAAATTTTCTGGTGAAAATGGGGGGAGGTAGATTGGTGGGAAAATACAGCTGGGGTAGGTGAATTGGGCCTACTTGGACCAGTTTTTATTTGGAATGTTTGGGGCAATTTTACAAACATTAGTTGGGCCAATTGCAATTTCGTTCAATGAATGGTTTGTTGCACAATGATTAATAAAAGAAGAAGAACTTCACAAATTTAACAAGTATAAAGAAAGAAATTTTATTTAACTCTCAAATAATTATACAAATTTATTGGAGATACAATTACAAGGACTTAAAAAAAACGAAGTATTCAAGTAAAAAATAAATATACTAATTTTTTTGAGATTAATTACAAGGATAGTAAAGTACACAACTACGAATTTATTTAATAAACGTCCACTAATTTCAATCTACTGACGTTCAAAGCAAAAGCTCCATCCGTTGAAGAAGGGAAAATGTGGAACCTTGATTTCGGTAGCCCGAGGATTTGTTTCCTGCCATCAGTACTAATAACAAAGAGGACTTAAAAGATAATTGATTGGCTGATCGATTGTAGGAATAAAACAGTAATGGCTCAGAAAACCATAAGAGCACTTAATTGATTGGCTGATCGATTGTAAGATTAAAACAGTAACTGACCTTTGTCAAAATAGTAATGGACCAATACCTTTGATTTTCTGCAGGATGCTTCATTTGCCTTGTATCCCATTTCACTAATGGAAATTACCCTAAATCATTCATTAAAAATTCCACAAATCATTGGACAAATTTGTACGGACCAGCTTATTGAAAAAAGAATGGAGAGATGTTACCGAGGGAATGATGTCGATGCAGGAGGGGCTTGCTTATCACAATGTTAAACTGCAGGTTAGGGTACTCATGGACACCACAAAAATATTACACATACACTCAAAATAAACATAGTGACACTTAAACTGGGCTAAAAAATAAGTCATTATAGATGCATTAGGGTAGTCATGGCTGCAATTGCAACTGCAACTGCAAATAAGGTTGCCTCGCCACAGTATCTACCTTCATTACACCAAGTAAACCAATTTAATCATCATTGCCCAATACAGACTTGGATGAGATCTATTTACGAAAACTGCCCCGTTTTGCATTCAATGGGAGATGGTAGACAAGTTCCAGATTTGATCACAATATGAATAGCACACGATCGAAATCAACACATACAAACCGTTAAAGTGGGCTCAAGAACTCGTCAGTATAGATGCATGCATTAGGGTACTCATGGCTGCAACTATGGTTGCCCAGCCACGGTATCTACCTTCATTATGCCAAGAAGACGAATTTCATCATCATTGCCCAATTTCCATAAGTACCAGATCTCTTTCAGAAACCTACCCCCAGTTGAAGTGGAGCTACACACAAACACAGTCAAAATAAGTGGTGCTACCCACACAGAAAAATAATACAATTGAACACAAACACTGCCTATATAAGACCAGTTGGGTACAAATGACATCCATACAAATTAATTGTCCACCTTACAGAGTTTTCGACTCCTCATATAGCATTACTTCATGCCACAGATTTTAGCAATAGCCCCAAAATATCCAAAATTAATAAAATTACTTTGTCCATAAAAAATAACCAACATACGCTCTAAATTGACATCTACTTTCCCACCAGGTCATATATCAATTTCATCTATTTTGGTTCGCAAAAATAGGTCTCACGTACCTCAAAAAACAAAAGTATATGGAACATGATACTTACGTATACGGTATGAAATACCTGCGCGGTCCAACCAAAAAGAAAACAAATTAGTATGGTCTAAATTATTACAATTTCATAAATTAATTTAGTGATATACCGTTGCCTAGGTTCCTTTCATTCATAAAATTGAGTCAAGACAAATGATTTGGCCTGATTGTTCACATCATGTACCAAAATCCATTAACAACCCTGGCCTTTCATTATCATCCATCTGCAACAAGACACGACGTCATAATTTAGCTAGATACAAAAAAAATGGTTCACATGTACCACCACTAACTACATTTTGTAAAAGTACTAGTACCAATTCTGTTTTGAAATATTACCGAAGTGAATGATGAAAGTTTAGCAGTGAACTGGTGTTCTCCAAAGTACATACGACACAAGCTTCTAAGTTCCGTGTCATTGGGTTTCGAATATCGTAACATCATACGCTGCAAAGGAACGATGAAAATAAATGGCAAAACAAATACTGGATAGGGGGAGGACAAATAATTTTAGTATTCCGTTACTGACCACAAGAAGCACCGGCAAATACCATGTAGTGTGGCACCTGTCAGGATGCTTCAACCTTTGGGCATTTGTCAATTGGATAGCAACCAAATCTATTATCTATTACGTTGCCATAAGTAGGAACCACAACATAAGCCTTAAATGAAAATGAACTCACATACGTACAATTTAGATTCACACATATAGTTGACATTGAACTTCACGTCATCCACAACAATGGGTGATTGAGCACGCCCACTCTTGTTGTCGGGCTTTCTCTTGTTGCAACCATCCTGCTTATAGGGTGAAGATAGAAGTGGGCCTTTTTTCAACTCGGCACGAGGTCGCAAGTCTGGAGGTTCATAATTAGAAAGACGCAAATAACGCCTTAAAGTTGGGTTTGTAATCTTTCGTTTCCTTCCTCTACTCAAAACAACCATTGGCTTAAACCCAGAAAGCGGTGAAGGTGAAGGTGAAAATGAAACGTCATCAACACCATCTTCGGAGTTCCCCTTAGGAGTATGGGTCTTACCCTGAGGAGTACCCTGAGGAGTTGTATGAAAACCGTCATATTCGTTTCGAGGAAATATCGGACCATATTTGTTAACTTTAGTAGCATCTCCCTGACCTTTCATAGGGTCAACAACTCCTCCGTGAGTTCGAAAGGTGCGGGGTGTTGACATTCTTTCTCATGTGTATGAGGTACGACTGTTTCGGTTCAATTGGACAGAGTGTTTGTCATTGGACGCTTGTTTCTTATTGGCCACTCCGTAGTGTTTATTCGCCACCTGATCACCAAAGTACCTCTCAAATACCGTAGTTTGCCACTCCAGTAAATCTACAACCTTATCCAAAGTTGATTTCATGTCATGAAGGACAACATTTGGAATTTGATGGGAGCTGCTGGCCTTGCCATTGGTTTTGTCTTTTCCATCCTCCATACTTTCTTCTTCCCTCGTAAAAATTACCCCGACCCCCTGTTTTATATAACCTCCAATTTTTTTAAACCTCCTCAACACATCCTTAATTTGTCTATCACTCCAAAAAAGTAGAGGACGATCTGTCCGAGGAATTTGATGAAACCCAGTTGGTGAGACACGCTCCAAATAGAATACCTGCTTTATAAGATAAAGGTGTTCAAAAGCGTACCAATGAAATAAACAATCGAAATGGCGTATGAGCGTAATGCTTTAATGCACACTTAATGCACATACCAATAGGAAGAATAGGCAACCGTTCGCGTGTACACGACTGTGAGTCCGTTTCCCACGGATAGCGTTGCATAGAAACTCTAGAGTAATCCTCGCCCAATTGACATTCTCCATAGCACGAACATCACTAACCAAGTGAATTAATGATTCATGAACGGCGGGCTTTGTAGTTGGGCATAAGAATGATCCCAATATGTATAGGGTAAATTTTCTCTTAAATTCCTCATCTGCCACTGTTGTTTTCAGCAAATACACTAGCAACCCTTTGATTTCTACAAATCCCTTAGTGACTCCAAGATCTGTACACATTTCACGAAAACCTTCCACACTATTAATTGACACAATGTTGCCTTGCCCGTTAATGCCCAAACACTTTTCGACATGGGATTCCGTAATATAAAATTTCCGACCATGAACCGTTAGTGAATGTGTATCGGGATCAAAATTATTAACCAACCACTCGCATATCCCATGGTTTAGCTTCGTACAACTAAGGTTCAAAATTCCACCCAATCCAATGGCGTTCACAGCAGTGCGTTGTTCCTCGCTAAATTTAGATACAATTTCTGTGATTTGTTTTAACGCAATACGCGTCTGGATCTTCCTCCTCTATAAATTCAACAACATCCCACCAAGAAAGTAAGCGTTCTTAAATCGTGTGCCTTCATGCCTTCATATTTGACTACTTGATTACAAATAATTTGTTCTCACCTTCCTAGGCCGCGAATCCAACGCTTTAAGACTAGTGAGTAATTCATTTGCTGACGCTGCCTCATCCTCGAACTTTCTCTTCTCCTCCTTCGGTAGGTTATTCCATCGCCGCCCAATTTCCACCTTGTCTTGCATTGTTTATCCAAATATGAAACCATTACAATTTTCCTTCAACACTTGAATATATAAATATATCGTGTCAAAATACAACTTTGACCTCATTTGTGAGAGTACTGCTACCACCGTCTTTAAGTCTCTGTTACTCTTGTTTGCTACATGCAAGCATGAATTATATGAGATAGTCGCAAAAATTTACATACTTAAGTATGTCCTATAGGGACGTTAACAAATGCAGCCATGAATTACTTGTATACGAGGAAGGATGTTGGCGCCCGTCGTTTCAAATTTCCATCCTTTCTTAAAAAACCAAAGTACCTAAACATACAGAAATCAAGCATGGCATTGTAAAAATCTGGCATAACCTCGATCACTTACTTAATCGATTGACATTGGTTGTTTATAAAAAAAAACTGCCAAATTACCTGAACATATACCAACATCCATACAAATTTACATCAAATACATGGTTTCACTTGCTAATGCAACAGATTATAGAATAAATTATACGAACTATTCTATAAACGAAAATACTTGTACCAATCAGTTACTTAATCGATTGACCGGCAATCATGCAAAAACAAATACATTCCGACGGTGGATCAACATTTCATTCAATTGAAGCATCCATTTTCAGTAATATATATCTTTTGCTCAATCACTTACTTAATCAAAAATACTGAAATTTTTTTGCTCACCCACAAATGCACCCATGGTTATTCAAAGATTAAGAACAATGATTTTTGTTTCTGTGTTTATGTGGGTGTGTGGGGGTTAGATAGATAGAGGGAGAGAGATAACCAGAGATAGAAATAGAGATAGAGAGACTCACGCTGGATCATCCATCCCAAAGGCGAATGCGGGATTGGATATGAGCTTTTCTCGAATGCTAGGTCAAGCTAAGCCGTGGGTGGTGGATGGTGGATGGGTGGCATGTCACTGGTACGGTATGGTGGTGGCGTGGAAGGCGGATTGTAAGGGGAAAAAGAGGACTGGTTTAGGGCACAAGGGGGAAAGGGTGGGGTGTGTGGTGTGTTTAGGGCGCAAGGGTCACGTGTATTGGGTTGGGATTGGAATTGGATATATTCATGTGTCCTCGTATCGCACACTAACAATGTACTAATTCTAATAAGATTTGCCAAGTATATTTATATCGGTCGATCTAAACCGTTAGGATTTTACATCTCGCGCATTCGATGACTATAAACCAAATTTTTAATAATCGGAGGAAGATCTAATATTCAAAACAATGTCATCGCAAAACGCTTAAATAACCTTTATTCAACTAAACTCTTGGGATGTACCAAATGGGCCCCACTCCAAATATTTGGCCGATCGGAATCATCAATCATTTACAGTGCATGTATTAGATAATTTGTACAAAAAATTAAGTTAATCGGACATCCTTACACCATTAATCGACCAACAAAATGCATTTTACTAACGAAATTTAGTGTAGATAAGTATGCTTTCTAAGCCCGATCGACCCAATTTTTAACAACATTGATTTAATCACTAAGACAAACAATATGAACGGTGTGGATTATCAAGATTTTGTCGCGGTCACATGGCTATTGTACATTAAACAATAGCACAAGTCTTAGTTCGTTATAAATTATATTGAACGTACATATTGTAGAGGTCGATACCATCTCAATTTTTACAATGAACGATCTGAACCGTTGGGATTTCACGCCTTACTTGTTCATTATCACCAAAATCGGAGATCATCGGATTTTGATAAGCACGTGATCAGATCACGTTTAAGGCATCAATAGGCATTAAACTCTTATTTTGGACAATTTCACTTCCACCAGACTTTCTTTTGGCCAATCCGAACCGTCTATCTTTCACACACTACAGAGAACCTCATTCAAACCAAAAATCAAGTTCATCGGTATCGATTGACATTTCATCAAACGATAGACATCATTGACATAACGAACTTCTTAACGATCAACGACTTTCATAAGCTTGATCGAGCTAAAACTTTCCATGACTGGTTTAATCAACAAATACTACGATATTAACGCCCTTGATTTTTGAAATAGTTTAATTTGACAGAGATCTGAACGTATTTGTGTCGGAACATTATCATAGAATCAGAAAAATACAATTACATTTCATATTTTAATCACATTAATTTTAACCATGGTTAACTTTTAAAAAAATTATAAATAAAATTAAAATTTAAAAATAAAAAAAATGTCGAATCGATTAGCCACTGGTCCCACTCACATTTAATGTTATGCACAAAATTCGATGTAAGTGCAGGTTATGCTGATTTTTTGTTTTGGTAATGCCATTTTGCGGTTTTTCAAATAAAGGTTATGTCATATTGTGGTTCTGGTTATACCATTTTGGGGTTTTAGGTTGTGCCCTTGTCATGTCATTCTTTTTGGTTATCTCAATTAATAGTTCTTGTTATGCCATTTAGTGGCTTTCAGACAAGGGTTATGCTATGTTGTGGTTTTAGTTATGTCCTTTTGGGGTTCCACTTTATGGCCCCCTCAGGTTGTCCTCATAGTTATCCCGTTTAATGGTTTTGTTATTCAATTTAGTCGTTTTGTTATTCCCTTTTAGGGGGGGGTTAGGTACCTCTGGTCATACCTCTTAGGGGTTCGATTTTTTTTTTTGCATTTTTTTTTTGGAATTACCGGTTGACCCCTTCACTTTTGCCTACGTGGCATACTGGCATCCATCTACACCGTTAGATTGGGGGTATACGGTATCCCCAGACAAGTGGGGGATATTGAAGCATTTTTTTTTTGTGAATCATACAAACAAGTAATGGACACATCTCTATTTGGTTTATATGCACCAAAAACATGGACAGACAATTGTATGTAAATAAAGTAAGGGGCAATTCCACAGTACCTCAACCGAAATTCCAGCGTCTCTCTCAGCGAAATGTTTATTCATTAAGGGCCCGCCCCCCGTCTCTCTCCATTCCAGTCGCGTACTTCAACCCTAGTATTCGGGTCATATACTACTCCATTAGATTTGAATTTGGATGCATTTGATGGGAATAAACGGTACAGAAAAAATAAGGATACTTAAATATTGGTCCTCCACCCAACACTACCTTATGTTTTCATCTCGATCATCTTGAACTATCATGTTTTCATCCTTACTTTTAAATAAATCCAATATTGCCCTTATATAGTAATATGATATATACTTGATTACCATATGTAAGGAATCATAAAATTTGAGGTCTTAACTGTGATTATGGCACATAATTTCTAGGGTACAAAATTGAAAATCCCGTCATATGCTCTTACCTAATTATACCACAACGCATTCGAAAAAAACACCGATTAATCAGCTGGCAACAAATTAATCCACGGACGACAGGCCGTGGAGCAGCGAGATGGATTGACGGCTGCAGAAAGACCCACGGATGACTAGGAGGAAAAAATATTTCCCTTGAAGACAGTAGTAAAAATAGGTCATTGGTGTCAACTAGCAACATTGAACGATAATAGTTGAATGGCGAAGGGCGGGGCTGAGAATGAAGATCGTAGATGAACCAATAGGTGGGATTTGCAGGTGAACCCACAATAACGAAATGCCAAACATAAGGGATGCTTGGTCGCAGATATAGATAGGATTCAAGACGGAAAAAGGAGTGATGTATTTTTTTTTTCACGGAAAGATAGAAGATTTTATTCAAAAGAAATAACATGGTCCGAAGACCTAACATCGGAAAGGGCAAGATTAGATAAGAAATGAGGGACAGGACCCCCCAAGTTTCAGATCTTGCACTCAATAGGGATTGCTTAGCCAATGAATGAGCTACCCTATTACAAGAACGGTTAACATATTTAAAAGAACAAGAGGAAAACAAAGGTAGAAGCTCTAAGCACTCCGAGAGGATAGAGCCACAATCAGAGAATGTTTTTCCATCTTGGGTAAGAGCTTGAACGACCTCGAGCGAATCGCCTTCCACAATAATCGATGAGAAACCTTTGTTAGCAGCAAGAACAAAAGCTTCCCTAAACGCCAAAGCCTCGACAGATCTTGGGGAGAACAAACCCGGGAAAGGGATGGATGCCGTCCCCAAAATGATTCCAGAATAATCACGAGCCACAATCCCAACCCCAACAAGATCGTTCTGCCTCCTAACTGCACCATCAACGTTGAATTTGACACAACCCACAGGAGGCAAAAGCCACCTAGAATGTAGAGTAGAATTGGAGGAAATGGGACGGCGATGCCTTGAGTTGTTTGCTTCCTTGAATTCAGAACAGAGGGCTGAACCTTTCTCCAAAATGCTAGAGCTATCCCACCGCAAACCATCGAAATGTGATTTATTCCGAGCTTTCCACAAGAACCAGCAAATAGAGGCAAATAAAGCCCCCATATCGGCAGCATCCTCAGTAGTCTGAGAGGTATGGGGGAATGAGAACCACCATTCCAAAATTTGAATCGAATTCCATGACCCGGAAATAACATACCCAAATGGAGAACCACACCATACTTCACGCGATAATTTGCATTGAAAGAGCATGTGTTCTAAGGTTTCATGCTTAGAGTGACACTTGGGCAGTGAGGAGAGATATTGATATTCTTCCAATACAAATTAAATAGCACCGCAATAGCATTATGGGAACAACGCCACAAAAACATCTTAACCTTGCTTGGACCACCTGAACTAGATTCACCTCGCTCATGAGAACGCCGTGGCAAGACGCTCGATCTAGCCAAATGATATGCTGACTTCACCAAAAAATTGCCATTACTATTATAATGCCATAAACCTTTTGTCTCTAATTCCTTGTGAACTAATTGGGATGGAAGCAATAGACTCTATATCACAATCCAGAAACAACAACTTAATAAGAGGTAAGTTCCAGCTGTGTGTCACAATCAATAAGATCCGAAACGTAGTGGACATGATAATGAGAGGAATCTGGCGAAGATGGGGGACTAAGCACTTTAAAATAGAGAGCACGAGGAAGCCATGGGTCGCTCTAAATGTCAATAGAAGAACCGTTTTGTCACGCCCTCAAATTTAATAACTCAAAAATAAATAAAATCCACGTGGAACAAGTCAAAGTCTCATAATTTCCATTAGAATAGTCAAAGTTAACAAGATAAAGTCTCACCATTACGGATAACAAGTTCCAACTACTAGCGACCATAGCCCGAATGCATGAGTACAACATTTTAAAAGTTATTACATTGCCAATAGTCAAAAAGATAAACTATAGAAGTTACAAAACCATCTTTCCAAAAATATAATACAAGATGGGAAAATAACTTCATGCATGTGTGAGCTCCAAGCAAATGTCAATCCATACGCATCCAACTTCATGCTCCATGTCGTGAACCTGAAAATTGATAGGTTGAGCTCACTAGCCCAGTAGGAAAACTACTCTACCAACACTAGGTGTATAAACATGATACATGCATAATAGATGAGTACGATGATGGGCACGGCCAAAGTACAAAGTTAGGAATGAACGGAAGGCTATAACCCAACCACGAAGCAACCAAAGTGTATTCAAAAGGTGTCCAAGGGTCCAAAAACAAGTTTAAGTATCCCACCAAAGTCCAAGTCGTTCTCAAAATCCTCATTTTCACATACCGAAAGCCAAATCTACCAAATACGCCAAATTTAACCAAATTCATCATAACCGTCATTTCATAAGAAAATGTTCATAAATCTTAATAGGGAAAAGTCCCTCTGCCGGATTTCATGGGCTCCGTGCACCCCTGCCGGATTTCGCGGGCTCCGTGCACCCCTGCCGGATTTCATGGGCTCCGTGCACCCCTGCCGGATTTCGCGGGCTCCGTGCACCCACGGCCAGGGTCACCAAACGGGTGATCCCTAGAATTCATTTTATCCAATAATATCAACTCAAAACCATTTGTCTTTCAAAAGTTCCCAAAAATCCCATTTTTCAATAGTTCACCATTTTCGCCAAAAATGTGTCAACCGACACGTGTCCAATACGTCAAACATAAAATTTGTTAATTCACGTGTCCAATGGTTAATTTTATGAATTCAAGGTGGATTCGGTGTTCAAAATGATGGTTTGGGTCAAAAACACGAAGATATGGACGATCGGGGACCAAACGGGCATCAAAGGGTGGCCTAAAACCACCCCAAAACAGGGGATACTCTCTGGAAAACAGGGGCAGCAGCCCAGAAACAGGGGCAGCAAGCAGATTTTCACCATAGTGGTGTGGAATTTCAACCCAAACATAAATGTGATGTTTTAGGCTCAAAATTGGATATGTAGAGCAACAAATGGACATCATAGGAGTGCAAATCAACCATCAATTACATCAAACAAGTACTCAAATTGTAGATCACGAAATTTAGCTCAACAAACCCATCTATGGGAGCAAATGATAAACTAGATGGATTTAGGCAACAAAAACAAGATATATGACATATATCACATAGATACAACTAGAGGGAGTAGAATTTGTCTTCCTACCTCAAGAAATTTGCTTGCAATGAGTGGGTAAATGAAAACCCTAGCTTCCAATTTGCTCCAACCCGAAATGGGGTTTCTTGGTGCGAAATGAGTGCAATCCAAGCTTCAAAATGCGCAAAGGAGGTGATTTTAGGTGGGGTTTATGAAGGGGACTTGAGGTTTTGTGGATTTTTGAGCTTGGAGCAAGAGAAAAATGGAGGAAAGAGGAGAGAGGGGGCTGTCGGCAGAGAGAGGAAGAGAGATGGCTGTTTTGCTTCTTTTTTTTGAAAAAATGCAAGACTAAAATGTGTTATATACTCTCACCCTCTTGCACTTACACCCCAAAACTTCCAAATGTACTTTAAAAAGACCCAAATGCATTTAAATGCTCTCTCTTCGACCCCTCAAGTCAAAATTTATTTCCTCACATTTACCCAACATTATTCCGGAAAAATTATACAAAAATTACGGGTCCTTACACGTTTCCTACATTCCATCGCCAACCCTTCTTAAGGATAACCCTGCCGGCAAAAATGCTCCTCCACGCCCATGATGATGAACTGGGGCAGCTTGCCTCCCAAAAAGATGAATTATGGAAGTATTTACCTTTAAAGAGTGGCTGGAATAAAGAGTGAGGGCCTTGTATGAGCCTTCAACCTTGTTTAGCGAGGAATGCAAGATTAAACGCGTGAAGATCACAGTACCCAAGACCCCCTTCAGATTTTCGATCGCAGAGTTTATTCCAACTAACCCAATTAATTTTATTCTTTCCTTCTGTAGAACCCCACTACAACTTACGAACAACGCGACCAATGTCTTTGCAAACCCGCTTGGGAAGTAAAAAACATTGCATGACGAGATTTGGCATAGCAAGCGCCATAGTTCGCAACAACACATCTCTATCGGCCATATTAAGAACCGAATTCTTCTAGCCTTTTAGGTTATCTGAAATGCAGTCAAGGACATACCTGAATACTTCGGTTTTGGAACGACCAATGATTGATGACAATCTCAAATATCTCCCTCCACGGCTTTTCACAACTAATGTGTAAATTTTCAGGAGTGATGTATTAAACATTTTAAATTTATCATGTTTACTCTGAAAGCCGTCATATAAAGAGACAATATCAATCTGATGTTTTGAATTGCCCTACTATTTCAAAAAAATCCACCGTTTTTGAAGAAAATCACTTTATTGTCTTCTCCATCACCTGATCAATGATCACCAACATCACGCGCGTAACCCCACCAAGCACGCACACAGTTATCGGTCGTTTATTTATCGGAAAATGATCAGGTGGGGAGGAAGTAACACAATTTTTTTTTTGATCGGCAACAAGTTTATTAAAGAAACCTGACAAAGGGTACATCAAGTAGGGGGAGAAGGGAGGGGACTCCAACCGAAGTTGAAGGAATAAAAAAACACCCGAAGGGACAGAGCCCAAAACATCTAAAGGGCCAAGCCCAAACGCCTAATGGCCTAGCCTAAAAGGCATACCAAGTAAAACAACGAAGCCCAAACCCATTGAGACAAAGCTCACACCACCAAACGGGCCTAAAAATGCCCTGATAAAAAATAAAGCCCAAAACTCCAAGCAAACCCTAAACAAAACTAATCAGACTAATTCGCCCAGCACGCCGCCGCCACCGCACCGGAAAAATGCCAATGCAACAGCGCCCCATAGTCCAACAGCGATGCTACACGCCGCCGAGAGCCCCTCAACATTATTGGACCCCGGGAAACTGCCGCCGAGGAACCGCCAATCCGGCCTCACAAACGGCCAAGGAACCAACAAGTGGGGCTCCATAGTAAATGGTAAATGGGTCTTTATTTCAATAAGGACATCAACTTTTTCTTTAATGCCAAAAGGACAAATCGCCTATATATATTCCAAAAATGCCCCCAAACCTAATGAAAGCGCCTAAACCCCCAAACCTAATGAAAGCGCCTAAACCTGAACCCCAGGGTACCCTATGAAAGTGCCTAAAACCCTAGGGTACCCTATGAAAGTGCCTAAACTACTAAAACCTTATAATTGAAAAGTGCACCCTAAACCTAAACCCTAGGGTACCCTATGAAAGTGCCTAAAATACTAGGGTACCCTATGAAAGTGCCTAAACAGCTAAAACCCTATAATTGGAAAATGCACCCTAAGTGCCTAAACCCAAAATGCCTAAACCCACTATACCCTACCCCAAAGAGCCTAAACCCTCTAAAATTGAACTAAAAAAATTGAACCCACCCCCAAAATTGAAGAGAGATAAATTAATTTTGTCCCACCCACCCAAAACTCACGCATGAGAGAGATAGAGAGAGAGAGAGAGAGAGAGAAAGGGACGGCGTGGGGCAATTTATGTGACGGGTCACATCACAGTCGTCAGTGATGTGAGCGTGAGTGGGGCAATTGCTTTTGTCCGTGGGGCAATTGCTTTTGTCCGCGGGAAATTCCTCCGCATGGTGAGCGTGAGTGGTGTGGTTCATTAATGGTATTTTTGTCTAGTGTTGTCATTGAGACATGAAAAAATTCCTATCAATGTATTAGATGCCTTAAAATAAGTTAAGCTTGACTAAACACCATTTAAAACCCCAAATTTGTCCTTTAGACCAATTTTCTGATTTTTGTTTGGGGTTTTTATGAAAGGTAATTTTCGAACGAATTTGATTTGTAAAGCCTGGAATTTTTGACCGAGTTTGCGAGAAAGTGTGAATTTCAGTTCAATTGAATTCAATTATGAATCAGTAATATGATCCAAGTATCTCGAATATGAATAGCGGATTCAAACCGAAGGTGATCTCAAAAGTCAAGCTCGTGAAATCAAACTCTTATCCATTAAATTAGTGAATAAATTGGAAAAACCAACTTCTGTAAATTGAGAGATGGATATCGGGGGTGGGAATAATTGTACTGAGAGAGAGAGAGAGATTGACATTGACCTGACCCATATTTGACTCGCATATATTCAACCCATCTAACCTATATTCAATGGGAGCTGATTTTGGGACTTCATTTTTTGATGCAAGCATTCCAAAATTTAATGAAGTTACAAAACTACCCTTTTCAAAATATAAAAGTTACTGGAGATACTCCACCCCAAAATTATCTCCTCATTTACTTGAGGCACTCCTAACAGAAATATGAACCAAAACCTCTCTCGGTTGGCAGCGGATCCTCTGTCTGAAGCTGCCTGTCTGACACCTCTGTCCCATGCCCTTAATGCTGTCGTGTCGCCCATATTTCCCCTCCATTAAACCCACCAACTCTGTTAATGATATTGTTAACTCAAGGCAATTGTTACTTTTTATTTTTGGTTTTGCAATATCATTTGGATAAAAAAAATAAAGTATTTCCACATAATTTTTGATTTTTGTATGCACCAAATTAAAATTCTGGTAGAGATCTTTCTTTTGATGCGCAAAAATTTTAAAAATTATATACGAAAGTATTTTACATTGTTGGTATATTGAGTTGGCTTTGTACTATCCTTCGGATCAAAAAATAAAGTAAATCCGCACATAAATTTTTATTTTCTTTTGCACCAAAATAAACTACCAAAGAGATTTTTAATTCGATTCGAAAAAATTTTAAAAAATTTATACGAAAGTATTTTACATTGCTGGCTTGTTGGGTTTAAATTATTTCATACAAAAATTTTCAATTTTTTTAGCAATGAAAAAATAATAATTTATGCGCGCAATTACTTTATTTTTTGATTTGAAAGATATTGCAAAACCAACTCAGCAAGCCAACAATATAAAATACTTTCGTATACATTTTTTCAAATTTTTTCGCACCAAATTAAAGATCTCTATTAGTAGTTTAATTTGGTGAAAAAGAAAATAAATTTTTTTGCGTGAAAGTACTTTATTTTTTTATCCGAAAGATATTGCAAAGTTGCTCAACAAGCCAACAATGTAAAATACGGCCCAGATCTATCCCATTCTCTCTCTCTCTCTCTCTCTCTCTCTCTCTCTCTCTTTCCTCTTTTTCTCTCCTCTCTCTTAATCCAGGCCGTCCAAAAAGTGTTTTGGACGGCCGAGATGTGCGCTCAGGCACCACGTAGGATGGTGCCCGCTCGGCACTGAAAAACTCCTCGTCAACAGAGGAGGAAAAGGAGGAGTAAATTTTTTTTGGAGCGCCTGAAGTAAATTATAGAACTTGCAAAATGATAGTTTTGGAAAACCACTATAGCTTGGAGCCCCTCCATCAATTTTTGGAGTGCGATTATCAATTCCCATATACAATATATGACCCATTTTGACCTGCCCAAACCCTCTCATTCTCCCACTATTTAAAATAGATGATTAGAATAAGCCCTCACAATTCTGGACGCATGGGAATATTGCTTCTTTTTTTTCATTCATAAAATGGGGTTTCGACCATGTAGACACGATATCCGATCAATCTGACATAAACGACAAACTCAAAGGGCCCAACAAAAAGCCATATTGATAGGTCTGGAACCGGACAGCCTGGATAAACGAGTAAAAGAAAACTTCCTGTTGTTTGCCTGAATACGTTACTGATATGGACATTGCTACAAGCAATCGTGAGGACATCTTTTCTTCCATAACAAAATACAACGTTAATCAAAACACACCTGAAACTTTCTTGAGAACAAATGTAATGTAACACAAGCTATGTCATTCTGTACAAAACAAATTTACTAACAGGGTCACCGGTCATCAATCCGACAACAAGAATCTGAATAAACTAAGCATCTAATTTCGGTCTGTATAACGGAGGATCTTCTCCGAGCAAGAGAGACTTTAGAATGGCTTCACACACAACATTGTCATACACAAGCAAATGCCCACCATCAGGAACTTCATGATACCGAACCCAGGGAAGCTTTTGAGAAACATATCTTTGTAGCTCAACTGGCACAACCTTGTCTTCAAAACCTTGCCATATGTGAACCAAACTTTCGTTCTTTTGGTATGGGTTTTCCAAATCTAGTGGATCAAAGTCCCACTTGCTAAATGCCACGATAAAGTCGCGTCGGATGGAGTCGAAAACACCAGGTTGTTGCAACTTATTCTGAAAGTTTAAGAAGAATGTACATCACAACTTGCTCTATGATATATAATCATTTTGGAATAGCAATCAGAGTTTGAGTTCTTTTAAAAAAAATTCGACAATTTTCAGAGATTCATACACTTGGCATTTGTTTTCATTCTGTCATCTTTTTCCAGTTTCCAGAAATCACATTCAACCGTCTGGCAAGCTGTCTTCGAAAACATTTTCGGTAACAATGCAGAAAACAACCCAATTCTCCAAAAAAACCAAAATGATGCTTCGAATTTTCAAAAACCGTTACTTGTGATGAATGATCAAATACCGTTTCAACCCAAAAGCACTTTTAAACTTATAGTTCTTTTCTGCATGCGAAAACAGGGGAAATAAAAAAATTACAAACCATTTTGGCCTTCCCTTCCGTAAATGCCAGTAAAAGATACAGAGTTTTACCTCTCCGAGCAAGTTAAACCCTGGGGTATTCTTCAAGACATCTAAATCTTTGTCGTTGAAAAATGCTGGATTTCTATCAATGACTGTAGAAGAGGGGAACATTTTTTGCGTAAACCACCAGTAAACTAGTCCCGGTGTATAGCGTGAAACCCAAATTGCCCATTGCGCTAGATTCTTCCTATAGTCATCCTTCGTCAGCTCATTTGGAAGAGACCGCCAGTTGTAATTGATCATTGGAACCACCAAAGCCGCCCCTGCTAGCCTGCAATAAAAGTTTAGATTAGAAAGGAATTGAAGCACAAAAGGTTAGCTACAGACTATGGGGAGTGTTTTTACCTTTCGGGGATACGTTTGAGGCAACTCCAAATGGGGTAAGATCCGAGTGAGACTCCAATTACGTAAAACTTGGATCCTAACTGCAACTGATCGGCAAGTTCTTGAATGTCTGATGCTTCAGTTTTTCCGGAGCGCTTTGGATTTGGATCACTTTCACCGTATCCGGCACGATCAAACAACAGAAGATATACCCCCAACTCATCCATTAGGTCCTAGAATCGAAACCAGTGCAAGATACCTTTTATTGACAATGATTTTACCACAAACTTTATTCTCTCTTCTCAAAAAAATTAAAATCCATATAACTTGGAAGCATCCATATCAATCAGTAGCAGTGGATCCATATCCCATAAACATACCCGTTTTGGGTCCTACAGACACTGGTAGTTCAGCAAAACTGAAGTCTGTGTAATATAGAATATAGATGGTGGTGATTGCTTATCTAACTCCATGAAATGATATCTAAATGAAGGTTTATTTTAAACCCTTTCATGTATATATGTTCCTGCGCTTTGATTGACTGCCGTTTGTGCAACGTAGATTTCCCAAATAATATAGTAATCCATAAAGGAACTTACAGAGAGAAAAAGGGGGAAAAAGAGTTAATAAAAAGATAATAGTAAGAATTTTAACAAACTGAAAAGGCAAAATAAATCCCTCCACGAATACATGGTCCAAATTCGAAGGGATTTTTGGACGAGTTTATAGGGCGAAAGACAAAGATTATGTGAAAAGCTAAATTTATTCTCGACTTTACCGATCATTAGAAAATTCCCTCGCTACAAATGATATAAACACAGCCAAAAGGAAACCCAGGTCAACAACACAGAGACCTATGCAATATTAGGGCAAAATCTTGCTTATGAATCACTTTGAAATAGGTATTATAGTCTCAAGAAGCTAACGTTCCATAGACTAAATCTATCAAAATATAACAATATATTTCCCTTTACCTATCCAATTCACATAAGCACTGGAATAATTCAGATTCAGATTTGGTTTCATTTTCTATGCATTCCCCAAAAACTACTGTTCACAATTAGGATTTTCATCCCAATTTGAGCTGATAGATATCCCATACTTCCCACATAAACCCAATCCAAATTTCAGATCCAATAAACAAAAGAACTAAATCAAAATTGAGGAATAGGGTTTTACTAGAAAAGGTATATGAATTGAGGAAGAGGGTTTTACTCAGTACTTGGGAAGCCATGAAACTCATTTCTTTGGAGCTGCCAAATCCATGAACAAGGATGACTTTGTAGTTTGATATGTTCTTGGGGACCCCTAGCTCTCTGTAAGCCAAGCATCTCCCATCACTGAGTCTGACCTTTGATGGTGTATCATCAGATGATACTAAAGAAGAAGAAAATGAAGATCCTGATGAAGAAGTAGATGATGTTTCAGTCGTCTCTGCTGGTGCTGGTGCTAGGGCAGGGATAGCTTTTTTGGTCTGGTGAGATATTCCAAGACACCCCAAGAAACAAATAGCCACTCTCCTGAAAACCATCTCTACCCAAAAACAAGAAATTGATGATTCCACCATATTTATATATATCTATGTAAACAGGAATACAATTTCCTGTGGCAAAATTCAAGTGGGTATTTGAGCATACCAGAAGATTTTTCTCAGGAGAATTCGCTGTGATTAAATTTGGGGAGTCACTCTTTCTCTCTCTAAAGAGGCTGCAACCTCTGGGAAGATGAGGCCAGCTTCATTGGATTTACCCTTTGACCTTTAGATGGGAAGCCAGCTTCCGCAGAGGATGAAAATTGGTTGAAAAGGGAAGAGGCCCAGATAATCGGGAAAGGTTAGTGTGAGCACATGGTGTCTGTTTCTTGCAAACTAAAATTTACCTTGATTGGAAAATTATTTGTTTAATTGGTCATCTAGGGTAGGGCTTAGCTACATAGTGGAGTAATTTTTGAAAACGTACTATGCTCGCACTTCAATTCTTGTACTACGCTCTCTCAATCCTCATTTTTGCAGATTTTAGTAACTTGTTCCAGGGGTATGGAATGGACCCAATCACAAAACTGTAATTGAAGAACCCAATGTTTTGTCCTGAGAGAAGGATTAATTACAAGATTCCAATACGAGAAAATATTCCTTTCACCGCCGACGGAAATAAATGTTTCCTCTATATCAATCACAACGGTCCAGTGTAAATGTACACAATCACACAGACCGCTGTGATTGATTTGGAAGAAACATTTGTTTTCACCGCCGGCGGAAATAACTTATTCTCTTTCAATATTCTAAGATTCCCGACTAATTTCTGACAAATAATCCACTAATAAGATACTCCAGCTAACTAGAGATTTATCGAGCGTGGACTGACCTTACAATAGTTGAGTCGATGCCACTTGGGAGGTTTTAAACCCGAGACTTGACGGAGTAAACTCTTAAGTGGTAGATCTTGACCAATAGGTCAATCACTTGAGTTCCTCAATTTTTTGAGTAACAAGGGGCGCTCAATGATGAAACTTTATGAGATTAGAAACTTCGTGCATAGATTTGCCAAATTTAGATCTATTTTTTGTCCTTCCCATCTTATCCAGGTGATTAAATAGGTACTGTTATTGTTATTGAAAAATGACATAAATCTTGAAAATAAAATTTTAACAAAGATATTATGTTACGCCGTGTTATTGGTGAATAATTGTAAGTCCCTAAAAAATTGCAAGTCCAAAATGACGAATATTCATCTTTCCAATTTTAATCTTTCAATCTTTTAATGGAATCATTTCTTTAAAATCTCCTTTAATGGGATTAGTTAATTCTCATAAAAGTTTTTTACACTTTTAGACTCCAACATTTTAATTTCCTTAATTCTAAATTATATATATATATATATATATATATATATATATATATATAGTAACTATCATCTTCCCGATATTTTTTTGAAAATCCGAGCCGTCCAATGTGTTCAAAAGGTGTTTTCAAGGGTCCCCGCGAAAAATCTTCAAAAAACAATACTGGGAAGGGCTTGATCCAATCAGTTTTTCGCAAAACTGTGAATTCACAAAAACAATTTTTAAAAGTATCAAAACACCAAAAATCCCTCAATCCAGGATCCTTGATAGGATCCGTGGCATGTATATATATATAATAGGAAGCCGGTGATCGTGTCGTGCCGAGTAAAAAATATATTTATAATTACTTAGAATTAACTACTACTCAGAAGAATAGTGGCTAAGTCCGAGTGTCGATCCGCGAAGACATTTTTGGCTGAGTTGCGTTAATTCCAATTAACCTCTAGTTTAATTTGGTAAAAAGGGGTTTGATTGTTGGTGAAATAATTGAACTAAAGAGTGCAATAATTTAAAAGGTGAAACTGTTTGGGAAGAAGATCTAGGGTTTAGAATCCGTTCATACTGCATAACCAAGCATCACATAGATATGATTAATACTCGAATCGCAAAGGATTATCGTTAGGGTTTGCAAACCCTAACGATAATCGTCAAGAAGATATAGCAATTGTTAAAAGGCATGGACTATCCCATAGCACGGACCGTCTCACTATCGCGGCCCGATCCGTCTTACGAGCATAATCCATCTCAGAACTCCAATCGCACCATTGAAAATAATTACATGATTACGGTATTTGAGCACGTGACTACAAATACACAACAAATTGGAAGAATAAAATCATAATTCCATTGATCATATGAAATCGAGTTCTTAACATGTAATCCGATCGGATAATAACCATAATCTACGCAGAAAAGCAAGGTTACTTGGTGAAGAACTTCATCCTCCCCCTAGAAAAGAGGTTTAGCCGGACATGGTGATGATCGACAAGCTTTGATTCGAAGAACTCATGAAGAACATGAAGAAGAATGAGTTTCTCTATCAAAATAGCCTCTCTCAATCGTTGGGAACCCTAGCATTATGTTATGATGTTCTATTTATACTAGGATACCTAAAAGTTACATAAAACGCGTCCAAAAAGCTGATTTCCGTGTTCGTTTGACCGGACCAAGACATGGTGGTCCGGACCAGAGAAGCTGGGAGCTGTACGAACCCGCCGGTATGCTTCGTCCGGACCAAGAATTTTCCTCGTCCGGACGAAGGGTGCTGCAAGGTAGGATTAGTCGTGTTAAGTGCTGGTCCGGTCCCGGAAAGTGTTGGTCCGGTCCAGAGATGCTGCAACTTGAATTTCCGCTCCTTTTTATGCACATCTTCCCGTCCTCGGCGCTTTAAAATCACTCCAAAACACGTTTTCCAAGTTCTCGAGCTTCTAAGGCCTGAAACATCACACACCAACTAACGCTAATCAGTTAACTATATAACCTAACTAACAAAGCATAAATTGGAAGGATTAATGGGTGCTTTTCAGTACCTATCACGCCCCCCAACTTACCTTTTGCTAGTCCCTAGCAAAAGAAAGATTAAACTACTAAATTAATGCAGAGATAGTTCTTTTAAACCCCCGGGCGGCCCCGGTAGGACGAGTGAAGTCTCGTGAGGGTTTTTCAGCAGTGATCACCCACAAAACACAAGGAGTCTCTCAACATGGAACCCGAAACCTGTCATGCAACTCGTCAATGTCTCATGCTAAGAATGCACCACTACCACTAAGACATAACATGCCAATATAGTTCCGAATGCTATTAAGTCAAAAGACAGAAATCATGGCACCTAAGTGTAGCGTGAGTGAATATGGGCCTTGATCACAAGTGAACAAAGAACGATCATTCTCTCCGGACCGAGCCTCGACTTCAATTCTCACTGTGTCATGCACTCAACAAGTAAAATCGCTCGAAACAAGGTGGATTATAAACTCTCAAGTGTGCGGTTTGGAGGTTGTGTAAATATGAAGCAAGATACTCCGCACACTATGACACAAAAGAAACGCTTTATATGGTGGACACACAATCTCATGAACAAGCATCAAGTATTGGAATCATCTCAATCCACCAATCCACACCCCAACACCCCTAGGATCAAATAGGTCGTAGTCAGGGTTATAACATTAGGCAATGGATAAATTCGCAAGGCTAAGGTGAAAGAATCATGTGTCCTAGAGTAAGCAAGTATAACATGACACTCATTTTAGGGCAAATATGCAATGTGTGCCCCTTTCAACATCATTCCAACACCACCTCATCGCTAACATTCTACCACCATCTCACCAATCCTTTTTCTATATTTTGGTGTCCCCTCTTTTCAACATATGTTATTCTTTTGAAACTTTGTTTGCTTCAATTCGGGGACACCAAATCAAGCACAAAATTTATCTTTCTCTCAAAACTATTCCGCTACACTCTTGCCTTTCTCAAAACACAATATGGAAGGTGGAGTTTAGCAAAGAAAAGGCTAAGTGTTTAAGGCTCAAAATGGCTCACAAGGGATAATGTAAACAAGAGAGGCGAACCGGTTCAAATTCAAGAAAATGCCCATGATAATCTCCTAGGGGTGTAACATCCAAGTAACAAACCAAACACGAGAGATATACGATGCAATTCCAATACTTTGCAAAAGATAATGAGATTGACAACAAGTTTAGTTCTTTTCGAGACAAACAAAGAGTTATTTTGACACCTCTCCAAAAGAAAGCTAAGGCACGAAAGCTCACTAGGGTATAAGTCTCCACAAATCATAGCCTTTGAGAACAAACAAATCAAAGTTCACAAGTGATCAAAACCCAACAAACGTGATGTGCAATGGTGCCATGCTTAAGTGCCATGATGCCGCCCTTGAAACAAACTAGCAGGCAGAACTAGGGTGACACAAGACATGCCAATGCAATAGCAGCACGCCTCAACTCAGTCAATCAACAAGTAAGCACAACAAACCCAAAATTCCATGCCAAAGGGGCCAACTTTTTAAGATTTTGCAAATTTTCTAATTTTTTTGGTTTTTCAAGACTCTAAATATGCACAACTACAAAGTGTTCCCTCCCCCCAACTTAAATAGTGCAATGTCCTCATTGAATGCATATACACTAAAAGATAATGACAAAAATAAAGAGAGGAAAGAGATCACCTCGAACTAGCGAACAACACAAGAGAAAAAGAGAGGAGGGAAAAAAAACCCCAACGTGAACCAAGAAACAAAAGTATTCAGTTATTCGAGAAAAATCAATATACTTTTAATGTCGAATCAGGATTAACTAGGACAGAAATAAAACAGTGGGTCGAACTCTTCTTTGGTGTCAAAGTAATAGCTATGAATAGTCATCGACTTCCGGGAAAGGGTAAAAGAACAGGACGCATTATGGAGCATATAATGCATTATAGATGTATGATCATGCTTTCCGGCATCCTCCCATTTTGAGGACTCACAGAAATACCATCTACAACTGGATAAGACTTTAGTCCTAGTGTATACGAGTTTTTGAAAGTAAGGGAGCAATCACTAGAAGGCCTAATCGGTTATTTCTTTCATCGCCCCAAACATATCAATATTGGCACTGATGATACGTAAATGTAATTCGGTGTTCACACAACTGTTCAGCAGAGTCTCACGAAATCTTCCCTCTTTGCCTTGAATGAAATCTGAAAACGACTTGTAAACTTTATTATGACCATCCCTGATTGGTTGTCCGCGGATTCCATTATATGGGCTCGTGTGAGTAGGAAACAAAAAATATCTATTCTAGTTCTATCATCGGCTATGGGTTCGAATCTAAGAGAAATTCTAGAGAATCTTTGTTATCCTGAAATTGAATGGAGTTTTCCCGTATTTCGACCGGAGAATCTAACAGAGACATTACTGTGGAGATTCTGACCAAAAAATTAGACATTCCATGCCCTCGGAGAGTGCTTTGTCGTGCTAGGTCACTGACATATCCTTTTTTGTCTTTATTTGCCCCCGGATTGGATCGAAACGACCAATTCCACCAACTATTAAATCTTGGATGGATATCTACATGGTATAGGACTTTACCAAGGCTGAGAATGGACCAACTATTAAATCTTGGATGGAAATTTCTTTTACCTATTTCTCTAGGTAATCTATTATTAACAACCTCTTCCCAACTTCTTTCGCTGTAAAGAAATACTATATTCTATTTTATATTCACGATTTGTCTCAAACATCACATCAAACAAGAGAAAGAAAGAAATAGATAAAATTTTTATAGATATTTACAATATGATCCCGTCTTTGCTCAATGGATACAAAACACTCATGCTTTGGCACCTGGTGCAACGGCTCCTGGTGCAACAACAAGCACCAGTTTAACTTGGGGGGGTAGTGATTTAATAGTGGTGGGCGGCAAAGTGGCTTTGTTACCTATTCCATTAGGAACCGCAGATTTTTTGGTCCATCACATTCATGCATTTACGATTCATGTAACGGTATTGATACTCCTGAAAGGTGTTCTATTTGCTCGTAGCTCCCGTTTGATACCGGATAAAGCAAATCTTGGTTTTCGTTAAAACATAACAAAAACAACGCAGAAAAGAAAAAAAAAAGGAAAAAAAAAAAAACTCTTAGTAAAACAACTAAACACTAAGAACAAAATAAAATATAAAATACAATAAATACACGACGCCCACGTGAATTTTGAACTTTCACCACAACATAAAGAGTTACTATCATAAACATCTCACCCACTTTCAAGCTCTCTTTCAAAAATTGAACTCGACCATGCCATAAGATCAAATACTTAGAGTATCGCAATTGGCTTAGTCGTTTTTGAAATTGAAATTCCACCAAGCACATATTCCAAAACAAATTAACTTTCAAGTTGTTGATGAGTTTAAGTAAACATGGATGGTGATCCTCATAAAAAATATCAACACCAAGAAAATCAATTTGTTCTAATATGATAATCTTGTGTAATGGTGGATGCGCGACAGGATTAGATAAGGCAACTACCTTCTCATTTAAAATAGACTCCCCCAAACATTCAAAACTATGATCGGGTGACAAAGGTTGTGACTCACATTCGGGCGACTCTGTGATAATCGAAAGTGGAGATAATGAAGAAGGTTGGATACCATCCCCATTAGATATCCACTCTTCAATAACTGACCAAGGAGCAGAGTCCACCAACAAACTCACTTGCTCGATAGATTTTTCAAGTTCAAAACTATCTTCACAATGAGCTAAGTCAGTCTCTAAATCACCACCTGAATTAGTGAAAGAATTGTTTACAAGACTCGCAATCTTGCAAACGGTGGTAACCTCATCTACTGGTAAACTTTTGTGAACGAAAGGTTCTTGTTCCTCAATGACAACCTCAATCCTCAAACTCGTGGGGTTAGTCATCAATTTACTCATATCACCATGATCATCCTCAGACTCCGTGTCTAGCTCTTCAACCCTAGAGTTTTCAAAGTTGGTGATTAATTGTCCCACATCCCTTGTATTCTCCCCATAATTTATATCATTTACCTGCTCAATATCCACTACCTGCCACTCATCCTCATCATGCCCGATGCCTACTTCCTGCTCATTATTCAATAATATTTCCTCATCCCATTGATTAATCGCAGTTTCTATCTGGTTTGCGTAAGCTTTAATATTTGTGAGAGACTGGGCTTGCGAGTGAAGCGCTTGGGTGAAACATTGATTATTAGCCTCAAACTCTTCGAGAGCTTGCAACACCTTCTCCTGAAAATCTAAAGAATATTTTTGAGGTGGCGGGGGAGCTGGTTGCCTGTTGTGGAGAAGTAGGGTAGTAGGCCCATGGATCGGAAATATTAGAAAAATGAGGCCTTGGGGGTGGGGCATAATATGGGTCAGCAGAGTGTTGTGTCCATGAAAAATTAGAATGATTTTCCCATTCCGAATTATAACTATTGGTGTAACAATCATAACTCGGTTCAGGAAACCATTGGGTATGACTAAACTGCTCTTGGACATATTCAGGATACTGGGGAGCATAGGTGTAATCCATATTTTTTCATAACAAATCAAACCTAATGCAAACTATTCGATACTCACAGTGATGGTGCCCTCCTTTGTTATTGATCTGTTACCCTCTGCACACTCCTTGCAACCTGTACTCTGAAAATCACAGTAACAAACAAAATTAAAAAGTCCTAAACTAGGAACCAAAATAAATATTAAAAAAAAATCCTAAACTAAGAATTAAAATAAAAACTAATCGAAACTAAGCAACCGTGCAAATTGTCCCCGGCAACGGCGCCAAAATTTGATCGTGTCGTGCCGAGTCAAAAATATATTTATAATTACTTAGAATTAACTACTACTCAGAAGAATAGTGGCTAAGTCCGAGTGTCGATCCGCGGAGACAAATTGGCTGAGTTGCGTTAATTCCAATTAACCTCTAGTTTAATTTGGTAAAAAGGGGTTTGATTGTTGGTGAAATAATTGAACTAAAGAGTGCAATAATTTAAAAGGTGAAACTGTTTGGGAAGAAGATCTAGGGTTTAGAATCCGTTCATACCGCATAACCAAGCATCGCATAGATATGATTAATACTCGAATCGCAAAGGATTATCGTTAGGGTTTGCAAACCCTAACGATAATCGTCAAGAAGATATAGCGGTTGTTAAAAGGCATGGACTATCCCATAGCACAGACCGTCTCACTATCGCGGCACGATCCGTCTTACGAGCATAATCCATCTCAGAACTCCAATCGCACCATTGAAAATAATTACATGATTACGGTATTTGAGCACGTGACTACAAATACACAACAGATTGGAAGAATAAAATCATAATTCCATTGTTCATATGAAATCGAGTTCTTAACATGTAATCCGATCCGAATAATAACCATAATCTATGCAGAAAAGCAAGGTTACTTGGTGAAGAACTTCATCCTCCCCCTAGAAAAGGGGTTTAGCCGGACATGGTGATGATCGACAAGCTTTGATTCGAAGAACTCATGAAGAACATGAAGAACAATGAGTTTCTCTCTCAAAATAGCCTCTCTCAATCGTTGGGAACCCTAGCATTATGTTATGATGTTCTATTTATACTAGGATACCTAAAAGTTACATAAAACGCGTCCAAAAAGCTGATTTCCGTGTTCGTTTGACCGGACCAAGACATGGTGGTCCGGACCAGAGAAGCTGGGAGCTGTACGAACCCGCCGGTATGCTTCGTCCGGACCAAGAATTTTCCTCGTCCGGACGAAGGGTGCTGCAAGGTAGGATTAGTCGTGTTAAGTGCTGGTCCGGTCCCGGAAAGTGTTGGTCCGGTCCAGAGATGCTGCAACTTGAATTTCCGCTCCTTTTTATGCACATCTTCCCGTCCTCGGCGCTTTAAAATCACTCCAAAACACGTTTTCCAAGTTCTCGAGCTTCTAAGGCCTGAAACATCACACACCAACTAACGCTAATCAGTTAACTATATAACCTAACTAACAAAGCATAAATTGGAAGGATTAATGGGTGCTTTTCAGTACCTATCAGCCGGTCTCCTAAGGGATCCCTTATACAAAATTTGGTGCGGACCTAGCCTTTTTTCAACTTTCCGGATCAAATTTTGACGATCCGAACCGCTCAATGTTTTTAAAATGCATTTTCCAAGGTCCACGCCGGAAATCTTCAAAAACAAATACCCGGAAGGGCTTGATCCAAACAGTTTTCGATAAAACTGTACATATATACAGTTTTATCAAAAACTGTTTGGATCAAGCCCTTCCAGGTATTTATCAAAAACTTAGGAGAACATTTTCCTATATATATATATATATATATATATATATATGGGGCTTATTTTGACACTTTTTTTTCTTTCCTGGGTCTCACTATGAAGTTCCGAACCGTTGATTTTGTTTAAATGAGTAACATAAGGGGTCCTGCAAAAAATTAGTTCAATCGGATATTGGTAAGGGCTTGATTACAACAATTTTGTAAACACCATTTCCTGTCATAGGTTCTGCAAAACTGTGACACCCTCCCATACACACACTCGCTCACACCCACTTTGGATTGCTGACACATGTCCTCCCTCTCTCTTGACTTCCAAAGTGAGATGACATGTGTCAACAATCTAAAGTAGGTGGGAGCGGGGGTGTGAATGGGAGGGTGTGTATGTAGCATTACTCTTGGATCAAGCCCTTACCAATATCCAATGCTCCCTATTTTACTGATTTAAACAAGATCAACGGTTCGGAACATCACAGTGAGACCCAGAAAAAAAAGCGTGTGTCAAAATGTGTGTCAAAATAAGTGTTAGCGGAACCGCCCCCTATATATATATGTGTGTGTGTGTGTGTGTGCATGTGTGTGTGGATATACACAATACATAATTCTCAGGATTTTTTTAGATTAAACGAGGGGTACAAATGCCCCAACTGTACATTGCGTAAGGCCTCAGAGACCCACTTTTAGGTCCCGCACGAACGATCTGAGCTGTTTGTTCATCCTAGATTCATTTTTCGAGGGATCTCTCGTGAGACCACCTCAATTGGATGTCTGCGAGTGGTTCATCCAAAATTTCCCCATTTCATTCATCTTAAAATTTGAATGAAACGGGGAAATTTTGAATGAACCAATTATAGACGTCCGATTGAGGTGATCCCGCGAGGGGCCCCTCGAAAAATGAATCTAAGATGAATGAATGACTCGAATTGTTTGTGCGGGATCCAAAAATGAGTCCCCGAGGCCGTCTGTACGCAATATACAAATGGAGCATCTGTACCCATAGAAGCGTTCGGACTTTTTTTTACCTTGAATTTCACCCATGTGATGGGGGAGCAAGCCCATCCGGCATAATTGGGAAGTTCGTTTTACAAAGGAGTACAATACTTTCTACGACCATAGAATATTCTCTTTTTTGTTTTTTTTTTGGTGCAACGGAAATTCACCATAGAATATTCCAAAGTACATAGCGTATGTTCATCCATCATAGAGCAAATATCGGTACGTGAGGTTCACTTCAGGATTTTGATCAAATGATTCGAGTCGTACATGAATTTTAGATTAATTTTTCAAATTGTCTTGAAAAAACCAAGCTTAATAGGAAAACTTTAAGTACATGATCCATTATTCCAATTACTCATTTCGAATTCAGGATCCTAAAACTTGAATGAATTTTAAAGAAAACTTAGATAATTAGATAAAAACACTCGTTGTTATCCGATTAAGTTAATTTATACAGGCTACTTGAAATATTAGTTTAAAGTTAATAAATGGCTAGGAGCACTTGTATGGAAAAATAAGAAATGAGCTCCACAAACCAATTTGTGCACAGTCTGTTTGTATCCATAGTTGGTTGATAGAATTTATAGATTGCGAAAAAATTATAACTCAGATTTGTGTGCTTCTTAAGTGTAGGCAATTAGGGACAGTGCTACCCGTACAGAACGGTTGATAAAAATGTTTTAAGAACAATAAACGGTTCGGATCACTCGTGTGGGACCCAAAAGTGGGTCCCAGAACGCAATCGGTACATTTTCGGTTCCCTTTTTTCTGTACCCGTATCATTATCCAGGCAATTAGCATTTGTTAATACTCAGGTGTTAATGATTATGCAGTTAACATTTCCCATCGCTCTCAAATGATAAAGTTTTTCCCAAGGCCGGCATTTTTCACATGAGGGACTAATGTTAATTTTATTATTATAAGTAATTTCTTCTCTTTCATTCACCTTTTTTTTTGTGGTCTTTTTTGGCATGAAAACTACCAGTGGGCTAATCAGTCTCCTCCGTCTAAATTGTTGGTCTATTTTCACTATTTTGAACCTCTCAAAAGACTTGTCTATGTATTTTTTGTGTTTAATATATATCTTGTTCGATAATATTGAGTTAAATTCATTAAATGAGGTTTTTAAAATATAAAAAAAACACTATAGATTGTGAAATATTGATAATTTTTTAAGTGACTCGACTGCCCAAAATGGACTAGCATTTAGGAAGGAGGGGGTACAATCAGTTTTTCAGCTACGATGAGTGTTCATTAATTGGTTAGAATTTCATAGGGTATTTTTACACATCACTAAAGAATATTGGTATCCTTCATTTTGGATTATACCCAGATCTGAGAATATCCTTTATTGGTTCCTTGGTGGACTAGACAGCTTGCTTATATTAGTGATGATGAACGTTAGCTAGATAAACAAATATATATGTGTTTTTGTATATGTAACCACATCATGTGGTCCTCCTGCCGATCAGATAAATGTCTGATAGACAGCTTGCTTATAAACATGTTCTTGGGCCCAACCACTCCAGATATGCTCCACAAAGATTTGAATGAAATTGAATTGTATTGTGTGAGTTTGGCTTTTGAAAAATGCTAAATAGTGGTTAAGGTTTAAGAAGTGTGCAATGTGTATAAAGTTTTACCATCGAGAACAACTCATTATTATTCAATAGTACTGGAGCACGGTCAAGTGGTGTGTGTTCCGAATCATTCAAAGTTTCAACACCATATATTTATTATGTGAGGTCCATAAACTTAGTCATAAACCTTACCGCCCTGTTTGTTAGAGTGATATGTATATAAGGGAGGAAGTGGGATATAATAAGAGGGGGATATAGAGGTGGATATGGTTGGAGGAGTATTATTTTAGAAGGGAAGATTTAAATGTATTGTGTTTGTTTTTATGTTGTGGAAGAGGGATATAAGGGGTTGGATAATGTAAAATGTCTTTTTTGTCCTAAATAAACAAAGTAAAAAAAATAAAGTAGTGGTGGGGCTCCCTCCTTTTTCCTTCTACGCATAGTATACTCTCCTCTCTCTCTCTCAAATGGAGGTTCTGAGAAATCCTCTCCGACGTGGGTTAAATCGGCCATGGGTTCTGAGAAATCCTCTCCGTTGAAACCCAGATCTGAACAAAGGTTAAACGTTGCCAAATCCCGAAATCCTCTCCGCTGTTAATTTTCAGTCCGGCCATGGGTTATGAGACCCAACTCCGGCCATGGGTTTTGAGACTCAACTCCGGCCATGGGTTAAACGTTCCCAAATCCCGAAATCCTCTCCTTAATTTTCAGTCCGGCCATGGGTTAAACGTTCTTTTCTTCTGCTCTCTCTCTCTCTCTCTCTCTGTAAGAGGTTGTGGGCCCAAAAGGGGTGTTTTGGTAACGTGGATCCCGGATATAATTTAGACAGGGGTGGGGGTGCCTAAATTTAGTACCCCTGCAGGGGTATATGTATATCCAAGGCAATTTTTATCCGGGACTCCAAAACCAAACAAACACATGATATGGCTAACCCGGATATGTATATCCCACACAAATCTATATCCCACCCTTATCTCCTTCAAACTAACAGGCCGTACGAGAATATGTGGAGTTGGAGTACTATTTGGAGCACCGAAACACCAGGTGACCATACTCCGAGAGTACTGATAATAAGACACACAAGCGTCACTTTCTCTCAAAAACAAAATACTATGATCTACGTGACTTTTTTTCTTTACATGATTTACGCATTGAGGTTCTATAAGTAAATACATCATATTAGAAAATCCTGGTCTGTAGTTTATTTGCATGGGAAAGCTCTTTAAAATCAATTAAGGATATGCTCGTCCATTTTGGACTGTCATACCACTTAAAAAATTGTTTATATTTCATAAGATCTGTAGTGTTTTTTCTGATTTATTAAACTATTGAACAATCTATTTTACAAATACGGTTCAATCATTTACACATTAGTATACGATTGATCAAATTCTTTGTATGGAAATTCACACATCAAAACTTAGAATATGAGTGATTCAGATGATAAAAATAGGATCAATGAGGATCTGTTCATTTTGCATCAATGAGGATCCCTTACTTGGGTGGATGCTGATCCTCATACTACAAAAAGATCAAGGGATGCAAATGTGTTTTTCTCATGTCTCTTTCTTTGCTTGAGTTCAATCCAAACGTACCCCTTGACATTTCGGCATGGGTATCAAATCTTTTGTTTCAGCAGACACACAGGGTTCAAGTCTCCAAAACCATTTTTGTTTCAAATTATTGGCACCCTAATAACTCTTTTCCAGATCATGCCAATCAAGTTGCTTCTTTACTAAGCTGGCTAATACAACCACAGGATAAGTCAAAGCTAGACAAGCCATGTGGTGTTCCATGTTATAGAAATGCACTTGAGAGATAAAGAAACAGTTGGATCTTCGAAGTTGCTGGGGGAAAGGGCAAGATTTCAACTGCTATATATATAAAGAGAAGATAAAAAAGCAATGAAGGTGAGTAAAAAGTTGCAATGAAATAGTGAGTTATAACATAAGGATGCTCCTACAAACGACAATTGTAGAGGGGAAAAATCTAGGTATGCTATTTTCACGCCTCTATGAGATCAACAATATGCACTCTTTGCCGGAACCCTAGCACTGCAAGACAATAAACGGTTAGAGCACCTTTGCCTCTCGTTGGCAAAGGCCCTCCGATGCTTAAATTAGTAACGTACTAGGAGGAAACCATAAAACACGTAAAGCATGTAAACACGAATTACCACGTACCTTTCTTCATGGGTATTGCACTTTATTTATAGATGCGGGGTGCTTGTTGTCCAAAGATCCTATTCACATTAGGAGTCCTTTCCTATATGAGACTCGTTCCATATAGAAACACAATCTTTATTCTACAAGGATTCCTTGCCATTATCAGAATCCTCTTTAAGTTAGGAGTCCTTTCTCTTATGGGATTCGTCCCATATGGCAATACAATCATAATTCCCTTCTTGCCAGGGTTTTGTATCCATATTGGGTTTCTTGCCCAATATGGAAGCTTAATGATAATCCTTTTATTCTCAGGATTTACCCCTTATCACGTAAGAGACTATTCTAGATCCCTCTAGAATGACCTGTTACCTTATCACGTAGGCGGTTAGCTTCGGCAATATACTTGCCTATCCTTATATGATGTTGCCGACCAGATACCTAGCTCAGCACTGCCTCGTGCACCTTCTCATGGTTCTGCCACCATCCCGTGGTGCTATCTTAATTGGCTGCACACTTGGCCTACCCTACTCGGTCATAACCTGGGGCACCTTCTTGTGGTCCCCCCGAACTGAGCCACCCTCACGTGGTGTCCAGGCTAAGCATGTGGTTCATACGTGCTTGGGTATTTTCCTATGTAATTTGATTCTACCCTCTCCAATTGTTCCCCAGCTTTGATCGTCATTATTGTTCGTGAATGATGGTCAAAGCTTACTGCTTCCTTTCCAATTATTGTGTTTTTCCTTGCCATAATTCTTGCGTTTTGGCATTTGTGATATTCATCACAGCCGCTCACTTGACTAGGCCCGCCCCTACGAATTTTCCCTTGGTATCCACGTTACCAAGCTCGCATAGTACATTTGTGCTAATATCCGCACGTAGGGTTTGGCACAATTTCTCGAGTATTCTCTTCTTACGTGGGAGACACGACGCCTGCATTAAATGTTGACTGATGTCTGCCTTTTTTGATCAAGCTGGAACAACTTTTAGGGTGACGTTTCACGTATGTCACTCCTACTTTATGGGGCTTAAAATACATTCTCACCCCTATTTCAAATTCTTCTGTTCTCCCCCAATACACTAATTATCGTACACCATGCACTCGTGCTCGGTAGTGTTCCTGTACACCTTCACTTGGTATAGCCGACCAAGCATGTGTCTCGTACGTGCTTGGGTCAATCCAAGTCTGTTCAGCATCTGCAATATTCAACATAGTACTCCGTCATACTATCTGCCCGGTCCTCATCTAGTTCATATACCTTTGGAGATCATGGATTGAAAAAAAGGCTTCAATCTTCTCATTACGAGTGCCCGTACTCCATTTTGAGCCTCTCCTTTTTTTACTAAGATTTTTGTCTCAAGTATGATTGGTTGTCTCTGTAAAAATCTTGGAAGAAATCAGCCAACTTGGAAGAAATCAGCCAACTTGGAAGACATCAAGTGAGCTATGTCGTACAATGATATCCTTGGCTTTCCCGGTCCACGGTCCAGGACAAAATCAATCTGGGCCTCATCTATTCGGCTACATCCCTTGACACATAAGGGCTCCATGGTTGGTAAAAAGCTCTGCTCCAAGAACTCAAAATCTGTGGCAGAAACTATTTGCCAGACCTTTTCTCAATCCGACCCTGTTCGGCATCTCAGTGCACTCTCACATAGTGTTGCCGACCAGAGTACGTATTTGGCGTTACTACTTGTGTCATTTACATTATAAAGTGCACTAACTATTGTGCACATGGCCTCGTGCCGAGCATCCTCACGTGTGGTGCACATGTTTGGCGAAGTCCTTGCCGGCGCAACCTCCAAGAGCTGTTATGATAATTGGCCAATTTTATTCAATAATTGGCCCTTCTTGGCACTTTACTTGTTCGGCACATCCTTCATGGTTATGGTCGGGCTGCAAAATCTAGTGTTTTCATACTCGGCGCTATCCATTGTCTTCTGGCCTCTAAGTATCATCATACTTAGCTAAGGGACCAACCATTACTCATTGCTTTCCACCTAAGCCATGTGTTTCTTCATACTCTCCAGTACACCTAAGTTTTTTCGCACTTAGTAGACATCCCAAGTATTTTCGTACTTAGCAAATCTTTAGCAATATTCGATACTTGTCACCTAAGATAGTTGTTGCATATTCCTTCATATTAAACAAATGTCAAGCAAGATTCGTTGCTCTTGCATATGTTTCCTCATGACTGAGTGTCCTCGCATTTAGCTTTCCAGCTAAGTATTTTTCGTACTTAGCAGACCACAAGTAATGATTGTCACTCATTGCCCAAGTTTCCATGTACTTGGCAATGTTCAAGCAATATTCGTTGCTCATTGTCCGAGTTTCTTCGTACTTGGGAATGTTCAAGCAATATTCGTTGGCTAGCAATATTCGTTGTTTGTCTCCAAGTTTCTTCGTACTTGGGAAAGTTCAAGCAATATTCGTTGCTTGCCTCCAAGTTTATTCGTACTTGGGAATGCTCAGGCAATGAATGTTCAAGCAATATTCTTTGCTTGCCTCCAAGTTTCTTCGTACTTGGGAATGTTCAAGCAATATTCGTTGTTTAGCAATATCCGTTGCTTGCCTCCAAGTTTCTTCGTACTTGGGAAAGTTCAAGCAATATTCGTTGCTTGCCTCCAAGTTTCTTCGTACTTGGGAATGTTCAAGCAGTATTCGCTGCTTGCTTCCAAGTTTCTTCGTACTTGGGAATGTTAAAGCAATACTCGTTGCTGGCCTCCAAGTTTCTTCGTACTTGGAAAAATTTGAGTAATATTCCTTATTGCCTAAGTTTTTTCGCACTTAGCTTTTTTTTCTTTTAAAACAATTTTAACTGTTTATTTACACTCTCCGCTCCCCAGTTTTGAGGCAAAGTGTCTTTGGGTCCAAACTTAGCTTATTCATGTTTAGACCGTATGGAAACAACTTGTTTCAAGTCAAACAGAGTTTTATTCATAACTCTCACCGTATTAAAGCAATTCGTAGCTATCAAAACGAGAAAAGATGGATATCGCTAATGATTTCTGTAGACACCCCAATTTTGAACCCGAGATACGCCCGAGCTTTTCCAATGATGAAACGGGCCAATCATGATTACTTGGAACTTGTGAGTTTGACTTGAACTTGATCAAAATTAACCAAGCAGCAACCAAAACAGCTCAAACCAACCCAAACAGTGTTGAACCAAGCCAAGCCAGCAATTTGCCATCAAGCACCTTGAGCGCTCAAGCCCCTGGCTTTGAGCGCTCAACCCAGGGAAAGCTCCTTGAGCGCTCAAGCCCATGGCTTTGAGCGCTCAACTCTGATCCAGTCAGCAACCTGCAGAATATCTAATCATGAGATTTTCTGCATGGGAGCGTCTGGGGATGATCTTATACGATCTCTATACGTACAATACACCCCACTAACTCCAGAAATACACAAAAAATACTCCCAAATACAAAAACCCACTCTTTCTCTCTCCTCTCTTCCCTCCCACTCACTCTATAAAATCCACCCTCCACCCCCGGTTTTGGAGGGGAACCATTTTCATACTCCAGCCCATAAGCCTCTCAGAAAGTCGATCATCTCTCTCTCTCTCTACAAATACCATTCTTCTACCATTAAAACCGCTTACAGATACCACTCTTCAAGTCCAAAATTGAGTCTTTGATCATCGATTAACCACATACATTGTCCAATTCGGCTACAATATAAGCCACATCATCCACAATCTTCCATCGACAAGTCCTGAATCAAGTTTCAAACCACAAGTATTTCCGAAAAGGTAGTAAACATGTGATGAATTCACTGTTTTGGTTCATCTGAGGAGGACCAGTGAGTTCAAGCAAGTTCTTTGTACTTGTATTGAACTCACAAAGGTCTAAAATGGTTTAGAAAGAGTTTTCAAATCTGCTGTTGTAACAGGGGTTGAGCGCTCAAGCCTCAGGTCTTGAGCGCTCAAGCCCAGTTCTGGATAATTTCTATTTTGCAAACTTTCGTACCATTTCTTGGCTTTGATCATTGTTTAATGGTTATCTGTGTTCATGTGACTCTCAAAACAGCCTATCTTTATTTCCAAAACACATGCATGAACATTTGTTAACTACATTATGATGATCTAAGACCAATTTCTTTGTAAAATTCTATTTTAAATGCAAAACAGTGACTGAATCTTCTTTCTTTACTCTTGTTCGAAATGTTTAAGGTCCTGAGAATCATTGATCATCCTTTTTAGTCAGAAATCAGAGAGCCAGTTTATGGCTTGAGCGCTCAAGGTCATTAACTTGAGCGCTCAAGCTGTTCTTGGGCAGTTGTGTTGATTATTTGTTGTTTCGATGATGGACCACGGACTTGCTTGTTAATAATGTGTAGGTGTTGTTACCATAAGTGTTTAGAGTCTGGATTTCTCTTTTTCTTCCCCATTCAAAAGCCTTTTCTTGCAAATCTTTGGGGATTCTTCTCTTTTCCCATTCTTTTAAGAATCAATCCGTTTACTTTGTCTGATTTCCTTGAAAAAAAAAATGTTTGATCAACGTTGATCCTGTAAAGAATGAGAAGAGAAGCTGTTAAAAGAGATTAAAATCACAGAAGCCTGGAACTGGATTGAGCGCTCAAGCCATGGGCCTTGAGCGCTTAAGCTAGTTTGAAGGGTTTGAGCGCTCAAGCCTATATCTTTGAGCGCTCAACCCCTATTCTGGAATCCAGTTTGCAAAACAGTTTGTTTGGGCCTCAATGTTTGTATTTTCTGGAATTGTCATATAATTTCTGTAATTTCTCATTTCTTTGTAAATATTTGTAATAATTTCGCTTATTATCATCATCATCATTCATCATCAAGCACAAGCATCCACTTTAAGTATATCTTTCATGTTTATATTGTTTAAGTGGTTCCCATCCCCAATTTCCCTATGTTGTGAACAAATCGAATTTCGAATATTCTTTAAAATCCCATGAAACATTGAGTAGAGACCGGTTCACGGACCGGGCGAGAGGGGTGCCGTAAAACCCTTCCCCTTTCGTAACCAAACCCCCGAATCCGAGAAATCTTTGGTTTTGTCAAGATCAGTGAAACCCCTTTTTCAAATGGGTAAATGAGTCATCTTTTTATCGGTTTCTCGGGTTCGGACCTAAAATCCGGGTGGCGACTCAAACAATCAATCTTTTCGAACGCGAACCGTGCCGAATCCCGGTGGGCCGTCCACAAGCTGGCGACTCCGCTGGGGAATTTTGGTTAATACATATTTTATTTAATTACATTTGTGCAATTTTTATTACACTTGTGTAATTTTATTGAAATATGTGTTAATCAAAGTGGGTTTAGTTTGAAAGATGTTTTGTGGAAATTTTTGAAAATATTTGGAATTTGATTTTGCATTGCACTTGCATGGTTCTCAACCCCGCTGGCGTGTTTTGGCAATCCTGCCCGGCTTGCTGGTGACAGGGAATCCCGAAATGCCCATCAGCCCTCGACCGTGATAAATCACATCGTCACTATCGTCTTTGACGGTAGGAGGCGGTTTTGATTTTGAGTCCGGGGTACCCTCAGCGACCAAAACCAGCCTTTTGCATATAATTAGCCATAGAACCCCACGTTTAGCAGCTCACCTGTGTGCTAAGTTTACGTGCTCCACCATGTTAACATGCTATGTGTTACCGCTTTCCTCGCCATGCCATTTTGCATTCATGCATCTGCATTGTATATAGTTGTCGCGAGCGTTCGTCCGTTTTGTTTTTCAGTTTAGATTTTAGGGCCTCTGCGGTTAGTAGGAGATTGCCCTGGCCCGATGATGAGTCGTGCATCCCATATGCACGTTGTTCTTGCGAGTTGGTCTTTAGGGTGACCGGACATGGGAAACTTTGGATTATCAAATTCCTAAACACTGATCTAGCCAGGTTTAAGGGACCTTGGCCCGAGAAGGATCAATCGCCCTTAGGCTTCTGATCTAGATCATTGTCGGAATTAGTATGAATCAGAGATTCCCAAATTCGATTATTCAATTTTAAGGACTTTATTGCTTCAAAAAGAAAACTTGAGGATTGGGGCAATCTTCCAAAACTGTGGAATTCAGTCTAGGAGACTTTAAATCCACGGAGTTTGAGATACCTCCGGTGTTGACCGTGCCCAAACGGTCACCCGTGTTTCGGACTAGCCTTGGAATCGATTGTAACTGGATGGCGACACCTCATTGCTCTGTCTCGGATGGTCAAAGAAAGGATAACGATTGCGGTTTTAACATCTAGGCTATAGGTTAAAGCCGTAATTGCCGAGTAAAACGACTTACCCGTGGTGTTGTTCCAATCTGCTGTGCAAACGATTCCAAGTGAGTTCCGAAACCGGTAGACTAACTCTTAAGGCTAGAAATAGGGCTAACTCTGTGAGTTGAGTCGCGGCGAGACAATTGAGAGCATTTGTAAATCATTCTTTTTGTGCATAGTAGACACGTCGAGTACGCATCTGAGTCCGGCTTTTGCTTTTGATCAGTTCTTGAATCATTGGGCCCGCAAAGAAGAAGAAGACCTTACCTGTTTGGACTCGACCTCCCGGATAGAGATTATCTAGATCCTTATCACCAAAGGTTGAGTCAGTTATGGCGGCAGAACAAGAACAGGATCCCCCGAATGAGCTTGAACAGATGAGAAAGGAAATGCATGATGAGAGGGTCCGAAAATGATACCCGAATTGCCCAACTCATGGCAATTATGGTAAACATACAGAGTCGACTTCCCCCACCTCAGCAGCGTATGCCCGAGGGTGATCAAGAGATCCCTAATGATGAACATCCGGAACAACCCCCTCCCCCTGAGAATCCCCAACTGGCTGAAATGTTAGCTAAAATACTCAAGTTAGAAGAATCGGTTGCCAAAAGTGAGAAGCGAGCCATTACCGGTTTTGACATGAGTAAGCTATGTATTTTCCCGGGTGCTAAACTCCCTAAGAAGTTCAAGCATGTGGACTTCGAAAAGTTTGATGGGACTGGGGATCCGAGAGGGCATGTTTAGGCATATGTAAGCTCCCTCTCGTTACAAGAAGTTGACGAGATAACCATGGCTCAGATGTTTCATGAAACCCTAAAAGGACCTGCACTTCAATGGCTCTTGTCTCTTGACATTTCGAAGAGACAAACTTGGGAAGAAATGGTGGCTGCTTTCATTAAGCAGTATGAATATAATGTGCAGCTCAAGGTCACCACTCGTGAACTTGAGAGTATCAAAATGAAGGAAAGGGAATCATTCGCCGATTTTGTGAAAAGGTGGAGAGCCAAGGCTGCGCAAATGACCGATCGTCCCAGTGACAAAGATCAGATGCGCATTATAACCAAGAACCTACAGCCCGATTTGGCTCAGTACATGGTCATGGCCCAAGCACATAACTTCGAGACCTATTTTGAAATGGGTCTTTCAATTGAAGAAGCTCTGCAGAGCGGGATGTTGAAAAAAGGAGACTCCTTCCCAAAACCCAAGCGAAACTACATCGGCAACACCTCTTCCCTATACGCCAACCCCAGTTACACAGCCGGTACTTCCTCCAACTCCGCAAATCACCAACCCCATAAAGCTGAACCCATAAATGCCATCCTATCTCAACCAACCCAACCAACTCAACCACTCCAAAACCAAAGAGGACGGCGTATTTTCACCCCTCTTCCCTTACCTCTACCTGTTGCTTTCGAGCGACTCGTGCAACAGGGAAAAATCAAACCCCTTCAGCCAACTCCACCTCCACAAAATCCCCCACCAACGTATAACCCAAACACCTTCTGCATATTCCACCAAACACCCGGCCATCCCACTGAAAGATGCCAACGCTGCGTCATGAGATTCAAGATCTCATTGACAACAAACAAATCCGAGACCCCACCGAAAAGCCCAACATCCTCACAAATCCTCTCCGCCACAAAAAAAACGGTGACATAGGCCGATTACCCTTAGCTCCACTCAAAAAGACCCAAACCCCACTCCATTTGACCCAAGCCAATACATCATACCCGAAACAGATCTAAGCCCATTGTGCCTATACCCGTGCCTATACCGGATGAGTGCGAGGCATGTTTTCTTGATGTGCACTTGAACCCCAATGTGTGGCAAGAATGGAGTGATTTGATAATGGCCATGGAAGCTCACGAGTATGAATAGTTGGTGGCCAATAACGTAGCAAATGGAGAACTTTGGCCACAAAACGAACAGTTAAATGGAGGACCCCGATTAATCGCTTTTGGGATCCAATGTTGGCGGATCCGCTTGATGGATTTGCACTTCCTAACTGTTTGAACCATTGCCACCATACAAACCCGGTGGAAGAAGGACAAGGGCAAAATTGGCAAGAAAAAGATGGGGCATTCTATGGTGCGCAAGAAGTTGAGTGGGATCCCACACCAAACGAGTGGCAGCTCATGGACCCTAACGATCCTTTGGATGGGTCCACGCTCCCCATGTTCTTTGATGAGTCTTATTTTCCAATGCCACCACTGTGGGAGGGTCGCCCCGATTTCTCCATGATGAGTGAGCAAGCCATAAATCGAATGACGGAGGGAATAGAATTCACACCTTATGACTACATAGTCGATGAGAATCTTCCGGCACCTCAAGTGCAAGTCCCGGAGGATTGCAATATTATGGTGTTGAACAAAGTGGCCTTTGCCCGATGTTTGGGGGCAAGGCGCAAATGGAGGAAAATGTCATAGCAAACATGTGGACCAATCAGAATGAAGGCATAACACCGCTATGGGTTGGGGATAATGAGGTATGGGCTGTTAATCAGGCGGCCATGGAAAATGGGGATGTGTGGAGTGAAGCAACTGTCGAAGGGATTACCAAAGGAATGGAAGAAGCCAGTATCGCAAAAGGGAAAAGAAAAGCGGAGGGGGATCTTGTTGACTTCTACACCGACTACACTGATTTGTGGGGGGATGATATTGACTCAGTTCTTCACCTTCTTCGGAGTGGTCGATTTTACCAACCACCCCAGATGTTCACCGGGAGTACATCCAACCCACCACCAAATATCGCAAACCAACCACCTTTCAACCCAGCTCCACAAAACAACCCAGCTCCACCAAATAACCTAGTCGTGCCACACTATCCAAACAACCTCAGTGACCCAATTGCTAACCCAATCGATTTCCAAAACCTCTTTAACCCAACAAATAACCAATCTACTTCCGCGGCAAACAGTCGTGCCCCTCGTCCAAAACCTCCACCAACCAACGAAGAAAATCCCATCCAGAAACAACTCGAGAAAACCCCAGCCGCACTTACCATTTGGGGATTGCTAATGAGCTCCAGCGAGCATCGCCAGAAGCTCGCTCAAGCATTGTCCTGTATGGAAGTTGCATCAGACATCACCCCTGAAGCCATGGTGGCCGCCATTATCACCAAGCCAACCATTACTCCCAAACCAACCAAGCATGTCGTAACCTTTACCGAAGCCGATCTGCCGCTTGAGGGAACTGATCACAACAAGCCTTTGCATGTCACCATGAAATGCATGGGGAAGTGGATCCCGGTTGTGTTGATAGACAATGGATCCGCACTCAATGTATGCCCTCTCAGAACAGCTCTATGCTTGGGGCTTAAACCAAAGGATTTCACGCCATCTAGTCTCACTGTCCGAGCTTATGATAACACCCGCCGCAATGTGCTTGGAACTGTTGAAATGGAAATCGCTGCGGAAGGGTTCAAATCGACAGTTGAGTTTCATGTGCTTGAGATCCCAGCTTCATTCAATTTGCTGTTGGGGCGACCTTGGATGCATCGACCCGATATCATGGCAGTTCCGTCCACCTTGCATCAAAAGGTTCTACTTGGCTTGGAAAGTGGGACGGTTGCCCTCTACGGAGATACAGGCATTCGCCCTCATGCTGAAGATAATGCTCCTCTGTTAGAAATCATGCACGACGAAAATGATGTTCAGCTTGGGGGCTTTGCTTTTGATACATCCGGTGGTGTGTTCACACTTCGTATAGATGACGATTTTTCAATCAGCACCACAGCTCTCGAGATGATGAGAAGGATGTCTTATCTGCCAGGCACTGGTTTAGGTCGAACTCGTCAGGGAGTGGCTCAGTTTCCAGATTTCCCTTCTCAACGAGGCCGTTACGGGTTAGGATATGAACCTACATTGAAAGAGATGCAAAAAGGGAGAGCCAATAGAGCCAGTAGCAGTGCAAACCGTCGGATCCGCTTTGTTGGGGAAGGGTCAAATGCACCATATCACGGCCAGCCTGAGCCGTTCGTAAATGAAATAAGTGGAGAGGTGCACCCCGGGTTCGAGATCTTTGCTAATGATGCTTGGGATAGTGAAGACGAACATGAAAAGGTCGAGAAATTGGTGAAAGACCTCAAAGCAGATTGGACGGAAGCCTTGGATGGTGGGATCTTGATGTCGATGTTCGACGAGGTCAGTCTAACAGGTAAGGATAAAGAAGAGCCAACAGTGATGATGCTCGGACAGGAAACCATTGAAGATCCCAGCGTGCTAATAGTGGATGCAGTCGGTGAATACAAGAATTGCACTTTCACTCCTGTTGTAAAATTTACTAATGCATTCACTAAGCTAGAATTCGAGTCTGAGTCAGGGTTTGAGTTTGGCTATGAGTCGGAGTTTGTGCCTCATGGCCCTCCACGTCGTCATTTCTATTTCGAGTTTGAGTCTGATGCCATGTACTGTGCCCCGGGGGGCTTTGTTAATGAAATAAATGATAATTTCGCTTACTTTGCTGTTCCCGAAATAAATTGTGTAGACCCCGACAATGATGAGACTGAGTTCGAGGGAGAAATACCCAAAGAACTTAAGTCCCTAATTGAAAGGGAAAATGAAAGGCATGCTCAGCCAATAAAAGAAGAAGTAATTTCAATTAAATTGAGAGATGAGGAGAATCCTCGCATGGTTCAAATCGGTTCCGGGGCTATCTTCGGAGGAACAGAAATTACTCGTTGATTTGCTCAAAGAATTTGAAGATGTTTTCGCTTGGTCCCATGCAGATATGCCCGGAATCGATCCTGAAATCGTGCAACATCGAATTCCCTTGTATCCCGATGCAAAACCAGTAAAACAGAAACTGAGGAAAATAAGGCCGGATTGGGTTGAAAAAGTCAAAGAGGAAGTTACCAAGCAGTTCAACGCCGGCTTCTTGATGGTAACTGAATATCCGCAGTGGGTAGCAAATATCGTGCCGGTGCCAAAGAAAGACGGAAAAGTCAGAGTGTGTGTAGATTTCAGAGATTTGAACAAGGCCAGTCCGAAAGATGATTTCCCTTTACCTCACATTGATGTACTGGTGGATAACACGGCAGGGCATGCTCTATTGTCATTTATGGATGGGTTTTCGGGATATAATCAGATTTTGATGGCGCCAGAAGATCGAGAGAAAACAACCTTCACTACTGAATGGGGGACGTTTTGTTATTACGGGGTCATGCCGTTTGGATTGAAGAATGCAGGGTCAACTTATCAAAGAGCTGCCACGACCCTGTTACATGACATGATGCATAAGGAGGTCGAGGTATATGTGGATGACATGATTGTGAAAGCCAAGGAGAGAGAGGGACATCTCCCGGCGTTGCGCAAATTCTTTGAAAGAATACGGAAGTACCGGATGCGTCTCAATCCGCAAAAGTGCACATTCGGAGTCACCGCAGGGAAAATGTTGGGGTTCATGATTACCACCAGGGGGATTGAAGTCGATCCATCGAAAATCAAGGCAATATTGGAAATGGAGCCGCCAAAGACGGAGAAAGAGGTTCGGAGTTTTCTTGGAAAGATTCAGTTCATCAGCAGATTCATCGCCAAGTTAACTTCAACTTGCGAGCCGATGTTTCATTTGCTCAAGAAAGGAGTGCCATTCAAATGGGAAGACAAGTGCCAGAAAGCCTTCGAATCGATCCGGCAGTATCTTCAAAGTCCTCCAGTACTGTCGCCACCGACACCAGGAAAGCCTCTTGATTCTGTATTTATCAGTGACACAGTCTGCAATGGGCTGCATGTTGGCACAGGAAGGTGAAGCAGGTATCGAAAAGGCGGTGTATTATTTAAGCAAGAAGATGGTCGGAGCCGAAGAAAGATACACACCTCTGGAGAAAACATGTTGGGCTCTTGTATGGGCCTCTAAAAAGCTAAGGCATTATATGTTAGCTTATTCGGTTGTGTTAATTTCTCGAATGGATCCCCTCAAATATCTGTTTGAGAAACCGGCACTCACCGGAAAGTTAGCACGATGGTTGCTTCTGTTGGCTGAATTCGAACTCAAGTATGTGACGCGAAAATCAGTAAAAGGCAGGGCAGTAGCAGAATTCTTGGCAGATCATCCAATCGAAGGACCAGAAGACACGGAGTTCCAGTTTCCCGATGAGAGTGTTATGACAGTAACAGAGGATGTTTGGAAATTATACTTCGATGGAGCCGCAAATCAGAAAGGATTTGGGATCGGCATCTTGTTGGTCTCACCAGAAGGACCTCATATTCCTCTCTCTTTCAAGTTGAATTTCGAGGTTACCAATAACCAGGCGGAGTACGAAGCATGCATTGTTGGAATGGAGGCTGCTTTTGAAATCGGGATAAAGAAATTGGAAGTGATTGGAGACTCGAATATGGTGGTTTCCCAAGCCAACGGTGATTGGAAAGTACGAGAAGAAAAGTTGAAGCCATACCATAAAGACCTTGACGATCTGATTCATCAATTTGAACAAGTTATTTTTACGCACATCCCGAGAATGAAGAATCATTTTGCCGACGCTCTTGCTACCTTGGCATCTATGGTGGAATTGCCCGTGGGAGTAAGAATGAGACCAATCATGATCGAGCAAAGGAATAGGCCAGCCTATGAGTATGTGATGAACGTTGGCGAAATTGATGATGGTCTGCCTTGGTATTATGATATCTGGAATCTGGTTGAGAAAGGGGAATATCCGGAGGAAGCAAACAAGAAAGATCGGATAGCGTTACAAAGGTTGGCGTCACAATACATCATCTGCGGTGGAAGGTTGTACAAAAGATCATACTGTGGCATGCACAAGTTGTGCATCCATGGTGATGACACGAAAAGGGTAATGGAAGAAATTCATGAAGGAATCTGCGGTCCCCACATGAGCGGATTAATGATGGCAAAGAAGATTCTGAGGCAAGGGTATTTCTGGTTAACTTTGGAAACAGATTGTGTTCAGTATGTGCGGAGATGTCATAAGTGTCAAGTGCATGCTAACCTCATGCATGTACCGCCGTCTGAACTTCATACAATGGCAACGCCCTGGCCTTTCTCAGTATGGGGAATAGATGTGATCGGGAAAATCACGCCGCCGGCTTCAAATGGTCACAAATTCATATTGGTGGCGATTGATTATTTCACAAAGTGGGTGGAGTCAGCTTCTTACACTACATTGACTGCAGTACAGGTGGCCCATTTCATTAAGCAAAACATCATTTACCGATATGGGGTTCCCAATGCCTTCGTGTCGGACAATGGTGTACATTTCAAAGGAAGGGCAGCAGAAGTACTTGATGAATTCAATGTTCAGGTTCACAAGTCAACAATATACAGGCCCCAAACCAATGGAGCGGTGGAAGCAGCCAATAAATCAATCAAGAATATCCTGGAGAAAACCATCGAATCATCTAGGATTGGCATGAGAAGTTACCATTGGCATTATGGGGGTACCGCACTTCGATCCGAACTCCAACAGGGGCAACACCGTATTCCTTGGTTTATGGTATGGAAGCGGTACTTCCCATCGAGCTTGAAGTGCCCTCTTTAAGGGTGATGATAGAAAATGAAATCAATGAGGCTGACTGGCTGAGCGATAGATTTTCAGAGTTGATGTTGTTTGACGAAAGGAGATTACGGGCATTGTATCACATTCAGGGATATCAGAGAAGAATCGCTCGCGCATTCAACAAGAAGGTGAAATCCAGGGATCTGATCGAAGGGGACATGGTGGTGAAAGAAATTCGGGCACCAATTTTTGATCCACGAGGGAAATTCAGACCGAAATGGGCAGGACCATACATCATCAAGACCATTCTCGATGGCGGGGCAGCAGTGATCCTTGATCTGGATGGTAACGAGTTCAGCAATCTTGTCAATTTGGACCAACTCAAACGATATTACCCCTGAGAGATGCTCGTTGGGCGGAAAATCGCAAGGGCGAGCCGACCCAAGCAAAAATTAGAGCAAGCCTGCTAGTCTGAAAACCCACACTGGGCAGTCTAGGCAAAATTTTAAGGCAAGAATTCAAAAGAAGCTCGCTGGACCGAAAACCTGAAAAGGCGGTACTTGGCAAAATTTAGAGCACAAAAAGGAGAGTGTTAATGCCCGAGTGAACCTTTTCTTGAACTACGCCATGACCTGATTCCTTGAAAAAGGATACGTAGGCAACCCTATCTTGGGGTTCGGTCTAAGTCTGATGAGTTGGTTCATGATTTCACAGCTTTCAAAGAAGATAGCATATGGAACTGAATGAACCAAGAGGGGGGAAACCCTTCATCGTTCAATTTTATTCAAATCACTTCTTCGATTACATAAACTGAGCAGCCTTCAAAAAAATAAAAAAATAAAAAATAAAAAAATAAAAAAATAAAAATAAAAATAAAAATAAAAAAATGCACCATTTATTTTGGGAAACAGCTTAGTGAGTCGAGAGTCGAATTGCGTTGATTTCTTCAGCGTCGTGTTTCCATTTGCCCTCTCATCCAATCCCTGTAATGTCCATTCAAATGAATAGTGGGGTAGGGATCAGGAGCCCAAAGAATCCTATTTCTCCAAGAAGTACGGTAGTGCTCAAGGACGGAATGCCTAAAAGTGGGAAGACTGAAAGTGGCAGGAACTGAGTACTCCACTTCTTGACGGATGCGATATTGGCGGAGGATACGTTGTGGAAAATAGTAGGCATACCCTTGCAAACCCGCCAGAATCACCCATGTGTCGCCCATGTGATTGGCCGTCATGTCCGGCAAAGGCAACCAATGGCACCGCCAAGTGATGTGATCCTCCCCTAGTGACCTGAAGAAGTCAAACCATTCATCTTCGTCAACCTCATCATGCACAAATGGCCTGCTCACCCAAGTCCGTGGATCATAAACCCAATCACCCGCCGGCTCCCTCAAAAGCCCAACCTTGTCACATAGCCATACCTACAAAACCAAAACATCCAAGCCAAAGTCAAAACCAAGCCAAGCAACCACAGTCCCCCAAAACCAAAACATCCGAACCAAATAAACCAAACCTGAAGCAAAAGTGGACTCCCGGCAAGTGAATTCGTCCTTCCAGCCTTAACCGCATCCAAGCCCATGATCGTCTCAGCCAAAACCAAAGGAACCACATCCCTTCGCTGTTCAATCTGAGCAGCAACCCCGACAATGGCAGAACTCGGATGGCCATCACTTGGGACCAACAAATATAGTGCCAAGAGGCACATGCAGAGTGCAAACATGCGTCGGTTCTGAATAGTAAAATCTAGAAGGTCGCCTGTTGGACCGTAATCCGCAAAGAGACGAAGAACATTGAGGGTCTCGTTGCGAATCAAGAAGCGCGCAACACCATTCCCAAGACCAAGCTTCCTACTGAGGATGTCGGCATAGTTTTGACGAATGGGTGGAATGACGGGATCGGCAAAAGCACGACCGCCGAGATAAGCTTGAAATTCCTCAACGGTTGGACAAAGTTCTTGCAAGCCAAAACGGAACACATGGAGCTCCGAATCCCAACAACGAACCGCGGCATGCAAGATGTCTTGACGAACGGGAAATGTATGGAGGTAGCGAAGAGCGTTGAGGCCTAGACCCCGGAAGTTGAACCAATCGATGTTTTCAAAGCTAGCAACCCAAGTGTTGATAACGGAAGGGTCGAGGGCAGCCATAGGAAGCTATAGAAGGATTGATAAGAAAGATGTGTGGAGTAGGAAATGAAATTTGATGTGAAAATGGTGTGTAGGAAAGGCTTGATCATGGATGGTATTTATAGGGGACTTGGGAGGAACCTTACAAATTTGCCATGCAACATTGGAAATCAAAGATTACATTTTCAAGATGGTCAAGTATATATTTCCAAAGTGTTTTTGTTGGAAAATTTGAAAATACATTGGAAATGCATGGCATTTGTGGGAAAAGTGTAAAAAGACCTCGGGAAGGTGATATTCAAAGCTTGGGAGATGTTATAGCAGAGCAAAAAGACATTTGGGGCAGAAGAAATCATGCAAAAGGGTCCAAAAAAGCATTGGGAAGCAACATTATTAATCTGCCCAGAACAGACCTTGAGCGCTCAAGGACCATGGCTTGAGCGCTCAACCCCCTAAAACCACCTTGAGCGCTCAAGGTGCTGAGTTTGAGCGCTCAAACCCCATTGAGCGCTCAAGGCCTGCAGAACAGCAGAAACAGCAGCAGCTGCACTTTTGGCCCGTTTGATGCCCGAAACCTATTCTAAGCCTTCCAACCCTTAACCAACACTCAGGCCAAGTCTCAATGGACATTTGTGACTTCACGGAGCGTCCCATTTCACGAGTTAACAAGCCAATACGTGCACGGACACGGGATACGTATATGAAAGAGTTTGGAACAATAAAGCGGCCATTGGACATCCAGATCATTTTCTTGGCCTTGTTAGCTATTTCCAATCATCAAGGCATGTGTCAACGAGTGTTTGTGACTTGTCGAGGGCGGTTCCCGAGGCATTTCTTTGATCCTGCAAGGTTTTGGGGTATCAACGGTCAACTTAAGCATTGGAGTGGCGACCATCACCGTATAAAAAATGTCTCAGGGGATGTCCTTGCTAAATGGATATGATCGTAGGGGTATTTATGTCATTTATGACTGGGTCAAGAGGACCGCGTGGCAATCCATCACATCTAAACAGGCTCGCGAAGCATTTTCATTTTCAGATATGCCTTATGAACATCAAATTCCGTTCAAAGGTTGTTTTGTTCAGTTTGTATAGTTTGTTTACATACGAAAAGTATGTCAAGTCATGCTGTATATAAACACTGTTTCCGGTTGAACATACACTCGAATAATCATGTTTCGTCCAAATTCTCGAACATGTGATCTTTTCTTTAAAGTCAAGTTTTAAGCTTTGTTCTTGGATATTTGGATTCAAAATTTTGTGGATAAGTTATGTACATTCTACAACAGGTTTGTTCATCTGAAAATCAAAAGCAGAAAATAATACGATGAACAAATGAAAGTACAAATCATGTATAATCTGATCAAAATCCACGAAAAGCAAGACGCCGAACCAAGTATCATCACTATCATACCGGGGCACACAACGCCCAATCAAAAAATCTGTAGCCAGGGCACGCAGGCCCAATCCACCTGTCTATCAGGGCACGCAGGCCCAATCAAAAGAAAGGAAGAAAAGCAAAAGCAAAACTCTAAAACTACTCTATGTCTACTATGTACTACTCTGACTCATCCATCGTCTCGTCCGAGCTCTCAGTCTCGTCTCCCTGCCGCTGCTCCTGTCGCTCCTGCCGGGAAGCGGGGTAGTTAGCATCATCGACGCTGTCATCGCTCGAGCTCGTCTCTACTATCCCCTCAGTAACTACCTCCACTCTCCGGCGGAATGATCTCCGCGGTCTCTCCTCTTCAGGGCTCGCCGCCGCCATCTTTGAACGCCCGAGCCTCACAGTCATATCTCCAGGGCCGTCCACTCCAGCATGGGGCCTCTTTCTGTACACAGGCGACTGCATCATCAAGCAAACAGAAAAAGGAATCAGTACACGGTATAATCAAGAAATCCAAAATGCAAGCAATATGAATTACATACCGGTGCAACTCTCGGGCGAGAAGGCCCAGGAGCAGCGGGAGGTGCCGGCTCGCCCTCCCGGCGGATAGTGACTTCTTCCCCGGCAATAAGGCGGCGAATCAGGACGCGTAGCCCTTGGTTCTGCTCGTGTAAAGTCTGCGCCGCCTCCCTGTGAAACCTGCAAGCAAGTCAGAAGTTTGAATCATCAGTGCATTTGGTCATTCATAATCAAAACATGCAAATCTGAATAAGTAGAGTGTTTCTTACCGGTGCCGAGAGTCGCGGGAAGTCGGCTGGTGGCCTCGGGATGTCTATATCCCCTGCCTCTCCGCCTGCAGAAATAACGTGCACCCACCACTTGGGGGTGCCAGCATCCTCGCCTCTGGCTACCCCTCCAGCTGAGGCCCGCGCCTTCGCGGCCTTCTCCTCCTCAACCTTGTCTCTCCACTCCTCCGACTCCAGCGAACCGGCCAAGTACTTCTTGAAGTAATCACTGTAGCTCAAGGCCGGACGCAGGTGCTGGCTCAAGTCCAGGTCAGGCGTCGTAAAACGCTCGATCTCTGCCAGTGTATACCGAGACGTCATCAGCACCCGAGGAGGAAGGCGTCCTGGCACCTGTGGTTCGCCAGCCCGTATCGACTGGCGTACTACCCTGTCGCCAAGATACCAGAACCAGCCATACTGGCACTCGAGCAAAACCCTCCCCCTCGTGAGCTTCCGGCTCAGAGCCAAGTAAGGCTCGTCGATAGCATCCCATATGTTCCAGCGGACCTGTGAAAAGTTGTTCAAGCATTAGTAATCAAGTGTACGATTGAAAGCGAATCGAAAGCAAGATTGAATACGTGTGAGAGATTGATTCTTACCAAGGAAGCAGGAAACCTGTCCAGCGAAGCACGGAGAACGTGGATGTTCCCTCGCGCTGAGCCGCCGTAACGGAAGCCTTCTCCCCAGCACAGTGCTCGGGGAATGACGTCCGGATCCGGGTGCCGTGTCTCCGGGGGGTGCAACCCCAGCACCTCGTAAGCCCAAAGCTGCATGTCAAAGCAATAAACGAGTCAGTCAATCAAGCGTGAACATTGAAATGCATGCATGTAATTTAAATCAAAAGCATTTGTGTTTTACCTCCCAGACGCTCCACAGCCCGGAGATGCTAGTCCCTTTCCGTCTTGAGACGGCGTTCATGAACGCGTAGCAACTCCCGAGTGCCGCCCCTCCCCAGTTGTACCTCGCCGCAACTGTGAAGTCCCTCAACCCCCCGAGGTAGGAGAGATGCACCCTGTTACGCCTGTTTGGGTACAGTGAAGCCCCAAACAGGTATAACAAGTAGCACCTCGCCTTCTGTGTTGCATCCTCATCGTCAGTCGGCTCGCCCAATCCCTTCAGCTTGAACTGCCCGTATGTAGCTGTCTCCCCCTCCTTGTTGGGCACAAAGCCCAAGAACCACCGCAGTGCAGCGACGTCTCCGCCAATCCCCGAGTCGAACGGGATCGGGTCTCCTCTCCCTACCCTCAACCCCCCCGTGATCGCCGAGAAATCCAGGCGGGGTCATCGTCGCCTCCAATAACGAGATGGAAAGAACTCGTAGAGTCCCTCCACCTCTCGGCCAACGCCATTACCACGGCATGGTCGTGGCTTTGTGTGCTCGTGAGAGTCGGGATGAACCTCCCGAACCCCGCCAGATCCACCAGAGTCCTCACCGAGACATGCAGCTGCTGGTAGATCTCCCAGCTGGAACCCATCCCCCCGTGAGCCTTCAAACTCAAGTTTCTCTGCACACAATCAACCAACAAACAAGCAATCAAGGCGTTAGTCCGATCTATCATTCAAAACCAGTCATCAATCATGCAAAGAATTCAATCATTCAATGCAAATCGGGTTTGTTAACTACTAAAGGTGCGCAAAAAGCAATAAGCAAGAGAGTAAAACAAGTGTACCGTGAGGCGATGCAGCCGAGAGATGGACCTCGGGGTCCAAAGCACCTCCTCTCCGAAGTACAACTCCCGTGAGTATAATCGTCTGCGGCGGAAGGCACGAAGAGGTGCAACGGTGGGGCGTAAGTCGCCGCGTCGAAAGCCGGCCTCCTCTCCTCAACCAGTGTCTGGCAGCCTGTACCACCGTCACCCTCCATCCAGCCGCTCTCTCCTCCTCCTCGGCTTGTCGCCTAGCCGCCTCCGCCGCCTCCTCTGACTCAAACTCCTCATAGAAGGCCCTCGCCGCCTCGTCCTCAGCGGCGGCCTCCCGTAGCATCGCCGCCTCTCTCTCTCTAACCTCCACCACGGCCGCCCTAGCCACATCCAAAATCCCCGGGGCATCTACTGCAGCCGCCATCACTACCTCCGGCGGCGCGTGCTCAAGGTAATCCCCTCGAGAGATCCCAACTGGACCCTGAGCCGACGGCCTACTACCCTGCCCCTGAGTCGCTGGCTCTCCACCAATCATCGCCGCCTTCCCCTTATCCCCCTCGCTAGGCCGCTGACTGGATCTCGGCTCTATCCTCCAACGGGCACCCTCGGCCGTCTCGTCACTGCTGCCGTCACTGTCCACGTCTTGGACCTCAACTCTCTCCTCCACCAACTCCTCCCTCCTCTCCTCTACTCTATCCGTCACCGGGTCACCACCACCGCTACCACCACCATCACCGCTACCACTATCATCGCCATCACCGCTACCACTATCGTCCCCATCATCACTACCACTACCATCACTATCATCCCCATCATCACTATCACCCCCACCATCGCCACCATCATCATCACTACCATCACTATCATCCTCACCATCGCCTAAACCACTATCGTCACCGTCACCACCATCACCACTAGCCACCGTTGCCTTGGTGGCTGGATCCACACCGCTACCGGAGACCTCCAGATCACCACCACCACTGCCATCTTCCCCCCTTTCCTTCTCTCCCTCTCCCTCTCCATCTCTCCCCGTCGTCTCTGTAACCGTGGGTGGTGTCCCAGTCACTGTGGGACCCACCCCTGTTTCCTGCAAGCCGCCTTGAGCGCTCGAGCTCGGTGGTGGCGAAGCCACGGTGCTGCCACCGTCTCTCTCCACCGTCGGCGAGACCACCGGAGATCGTGTTTCACTTGTTTCCTCCATGGAAATCGATCAAAACCTTAAAACCGAGCCCTAATCGAACGAATTTTTGACCGAGAGTTGTGCGGACGAGCCCTAGAAATTTGGGGTTTTCGATTGGGATCGATTTTTGAGTGAGGAATGTTTGGATTGGATTCGGAATCGCCTGAGGGGTGTAAGAATTCGATCTCTGGAATTCGTGAAACGTTCCGAGGATTTAATCGGAATAATATCAGAGGTGAATCGAACGTTATGATTCTGAACCGTCGTCCCCGTTCAGGGGTTCAAGCGCTTAAGTTGGACTCTTTGAGCGCTGGAGGGCCAAATCGAGGTTTGAGCGCTCAATGCTTTGGAGTTGAGCGCTCAAGGTAGGGTTGAGCGCTCAAAGGGGCTTCCCTGAGCGCTCAAGGCCAAATCTGGCATGGGTTTTTGGCTTCTCTTGCAAGCTTTGCTGGGGCATTTCAGGCATCCTTTGTGTTTTGTTGGTGTACCTTGGACTCAGTAGTCCCAATCATTTGAAGGCTCATTTATCCATGAACTTTAAAATCTTAGCATTCGATTGTACTAGACAGAAACGTGTTATGTACGTTTAAATCATTCTGAGAGCCACGTGCTCATTTAAATCATTGTCTGAGAGCCGCGTGCTCGTTTAAAACTTTGTTTGTTATTTGCGTTAGCGTACGTGCGAAGTATTTTGACTGCGGTCTGAGAGCCACGTGCTCGTTTAAATCATTTTGAGAGTTTTATGCTCGTTTAAATCATTTTGAGAGCCACGTGCTCGTTTAAATCATTTTGAGAGCTTTATGCTTGTTTAAATCATTTTGAGAGCCACGTGCTCGTTTAAATCATTTTGAGAGTTTTATGCTCGTTTAAATCATTTTGAGAGCCACGTGCTCGTTTAAATCATTTTGAGAGTTTTATGCTCGTTTAAATCATTTTGAGAGCCACGTGCTCGTTTAAATCATTTTGAGAGCTTTATGCTTGTTTAAATCATTTTGAGAGCCACGTGCTCGTTTAAATCATTTTGAGAGCTTTATGCTCGTTTAAATCATTTTCTGCTTGCAGTGTATTGTAGGGAACAAGTTGGGTTGTCTGTATCTTGGACGTCACTCATACCAAAGCAATGGCATTGAGTCTCATCCAAGAGGGGCAACTGTAGACACCCCAATTTTGAACCCGAGATACGCCCGAGCTTTTCCAATGATGAAACGGGCCAATCATGATTACTTGGAACTTGTGAGTTTGACTTGAACTTGATCAAAATTAACCAAGCAGCAACCAAAACAGCTCAAACCAACCCAAACAGTGTTGAACCAAGCCAAGCCAGCAATTTGCCATCAAGCACCTTGAGCGCTCAAGCCCCTGGCTTTGAGCGCTCAACCCAGGGAAAGCTCCTTGAGCGCTCAAGCCCATGGCTTTGAGCGCTCAACTCTGATCCAGTCAGCAACCTGCAGAATATCTAATCATGAGATTTTCTACATGGGAGCGTCTGGGGATGATCTTATACGATCTCTATACGTACAATACACCCCACTAACTCCAGAAATACACAAAAAATACTCCCAAATACAAAAACCCACTCTTTCTCTCTCCTCTCTTCCCTCCCACTCACTCTATAAAATCCACCCTCCACCCCCGGTTTTGGAGGTGAACCATTTTCATACTCCAGCCCATAAGCCTCTCAGAAAGTCGATCATCTCTCTCTCTCTCTACAAATACCATTCTTCTACCATTAAAACCGCTTACGATACCACTCTTCAAGTCCAAAATTGAGTCTTTGATCATCGATTAACCACATACATTGTCCAATTCGGCTACAATATAAGCCACATCATCCACAATCTTCCATCGACAAGTCCTGAATCAAGTTTCAAACCACAAGTATTTCCGAAAAGGTAGTAAACATGTGATGAATTCACTGTTTTGGTTCATCTGAGGAGGACCAAAGTGAGTTCAAGCAAGTTCTTTGTACTTGTATTGAACTCACAAAGGTCTAAAATGGTTTAGAAAGAGTTTTCAAATCTGCTTTGTTGTAACAGGGTTGAGCGCTCAAGCCTCGTGTCTTGAGCGCTCAAGCCCGGTCTTCAGATAATTTCTATTTTGCAAACTTTCGTACCATTTCTTGGCTTTGATCATTGTTTAATGGTTATCTGTGTTCATGTGACTCTCAAAACAACCTATCTTTATTTCCAAAACACATGCATGAACATTTGTTAACTACATTATGATGATCTAAGACCAATTTCTTTGTAAAATTCTATTTTAAATGCAAAACAGTGACTGGATCTTCTTTCTTTACTCTTGTTCGAAATGTTTAAGGTCCTGAGAATCATTGATCATCCTTTTTAGTCAGAAATCAGAGAGCCAGTTTATGGCTTGAGCGCTCAAGGTCATTAACTTGAGCGCTCAAGCTGTTCTTGGGCAGTTGTGTTGATTATTTGTTGTTTCGATGATGGACCACGGACTTGCTTGTTAATAATGTGTAGGTGTTGTTACCATAAGTGTTTAGAGTCTGGATTTCTCTTTTACTTCCCCATTCAAAAGCCTTTTCTTGCAAATCTTTGGGGATTCTTCTCTTTTCCCATTCTTTTAAGGATCAATCCGTTTACTTTGTCTGATTTCCTTGAAAAAAAAAAATGTTTGATCAACTTTGATCCTGTAAAGAATGAGAAGAGAAGCTGTTAAAAGAGATTAAAATCACAGAAGCCTGGAACTGGATTGAGCGCTCAAGCCATGGGCCTTGAGCGCTTAAGCTAGTTTGAAGGGTTTGAGCGCTCAAGCCTATATCTTTGAGCGCTCAACCCCTATTCTGGAATCCAGTTTGCAAAACAGTTTGTTTGGGCCTCAATGTTTGTATTTTCTGGAATTGTCATATAATTTCTGTAATTTCTCATTTCTTTGTAAATATTTGTAATAATTTCGCTTATTATCATCATCATCATTCATCATCAAGCACAAGCATCCACTTTAAGTATATCTTTCATGTTTATATTGTTTAAGTGGTTCCCATCCCCAATTTCCCTATGTTGTGAACAAATCGAATTTCGAATATTCTTTAAAATCCCATGAAACATTGAGTAGAGACCGGTTCACGGACCGGGCGAGAGGGGTGCCGTAAAACCCTTCCCCTTTCGTAACCAAACCCCCGAATCCGAGAAATCTTTGGTTTTGTCAAGATCAGTGAAACCCCTTTTTCAAATGGGTAAATGAGTCATCTTTTTATCGGTTTCTCGGGTTCGGACCTAAAATCCGGGTGGCGACTCAAACAATCAATCTTTTCGAACGCGAACAGTGCTGAATCCCGGTTGGCCGTCCACAATTTCGCTATAGCAACTCATAGCGAATAGTAATTTCTATGGAATTTGTACGGAGATAAAATCCACGTAAAGTCTTGATCATGTGCTTCCTCACTGGAACCCTCCTTCTTTCTTCATGTAGGTTTCCTTTCTATATGCAGCGTATTCCTAATTGCATTAGGAATGCTTATGTTAATCCCTTTATACACGGGATTGCTCCTTATCACATAAGGAGCCGATTTAGAACCTTCTAGAATGTCTCACCGCCCCATACTCTTAAGGCGGTGCCGTGCTTTCACTTAGCTCGACATGACTCGTACAAGGCTCAGCCCATCCATGCCAAGCTTGCATCGGGCTAAACCATGTATCCCAGAATGCTGTCGTAGCTATATTTGTAGCTTATCTTAGCTCGCCCATGTCTTAAGACATCCCTTCGTGGTACTGCCGAGCTGTTATATCTTCACTTGGTACTTGATTTACTATCTTGACTCTACTCATGGTCATCATTGCTCGGCATAGGGTTAGGGAGCCCCTATACAACAGCGCCGAGCTAACTACCCTCACGTGGTGGTTATTTTACAGCATGTGTTCTGTCTTTTCTGAGGGTAATTGGATTTTACCCACTCCAGAATTCTGTTCATAATTCCATCATAGCAATTTGTAGCTAAATAATAAATAAACTACAATAAGTAATTTGACTACTTATCTGTGTATTCCATGGCAATGACACTGGATTCCCATCCAAGTCTGCTTGGGGATGAACTCTGGTTCCAGTTATCCCTTGTATGACTCTTCCTCGTTTGGGCCGAACTTCCCTTTCGTGGAATTTTCTGTGTGGCCGAGCACTTTGCACCTTCACGTGGTGCATCCGACCAGGGTCATCATTATCCCCAGAATGTTGCTTGGTGAGCTTATGGTTCTTCCACTAATGTTACTTCCATATGTCCTTTCGTGAATCTCATATAGAAACTTTTGCTTCATCACGTGGTGCGAACAAACAAGCTGGTCATGATCCGGTGCGTTTGCTTTTTACCACTAGGACGTGTACCCTCTCGTGGAGATTCCCTGATTGGATCCATCTAGCTTGGTCCTAAATCCAAGTCCATTGAATTTATGTAGACACTTTACCCGAGCTACTTTATTTCACATAAACTTCCTCCTGTTTATCTAATTAGCATTTGGTTGCCTACACCGAGCAGCACATTCGTCGGTTAGCTATTTTTCGACCAACTATGAGGCACAATGGACCCTCAATCTCTTAGTGAGCAGAGGCTCATACTCGGCTATGTTCGTTTTAAGCACTAAATACGAATCGAGCCACTTGCTCCCATAGCGTGCTAGATCCTTTCTTGCGATAGAACTCCTTTCCATATAGGTTTCTTTCCTACATGCTTATGTAGTGTATTCCTAATTACATTAGGAATTCCTATGTTGATCCCTATAATCACGGGATCTCCTCTTATAACATAAGAGACCAACTCAGTACCTTCTGGAATGCTCCACCTCCCTATACTTTTAAGGCGGTCCTGGCCATCCTTCCACATAGCTCGGCATGAACCGTACGAGGCCCAGTCCACACATGCTGAGTTGTTCCTAGCTGAATCAATGTAGTCCCATAATGCTATCCCAGTTGTATTTGTAGCTCAATCAGCTCGACCATGTCTTAGGACATCCCCTCATGGTTACTTCTGAGCCGATACACCTTAAGTTGGTGCCCAGATTATGCCTTGACCCTTACTCGTGGTCAACACAACTCGGCATAGGGTTAAGGAACCCTTTCCCAGCAAGGCCGAGCTCCATACCCTCACGTGGTAGCAATTACGAGTCACGTGATTTGTTCCTTCTATGGGTAATTGGATCTCTACTCCTGACCCCTTGCTCTATGCAGACCCATCGATGCATAACCTCCATTCTTCAAAATCCTGCACAATAGATTCCCCTTTTCGAAGACCAGGACGATCGGCTCCTGCATGCCCCTGAGGTTGTGGTAGTGTCACTACCGGAGAGAAATTGTGCTCCCCATTATTTCCCTCTTCATGGGTCTCCTTGGCCGATCAATGTGAAGTTGTCGTTTTGCTCTGACGATCTCATCCTCCAATTGATCAAAGAATTTTCTTGGATTAACAACAAACACACTCTTTGAAGCATTGAGTTTCAGCCAGTATCTCCTTCTTTGGATCTTTGCTCATGGTCCAAATCTGCTGCCTTCTCGTGGCCGTTCGATGATATCCTTGTTTTACGTCAAGGAAATTAATCCTCATGTTCTTTTTTATTTGGCTCAAATCCTTTTTCTCGTAGGATTTGTGCTCGATGTGCTCGATGTGCTCGGTATGAACCTCCACCGCCCTATATTCTCAAGGCGGTCCTGGCCATGCTTCCACATAGCTCGGCAAGGTCCTTCCAAGGACAACTCCACATATACCGAGCTATACCAAGCTGGACATGTAGTCCATAATATAACTCTGGCTATATTCGTAGCCTAACTAGCTCGGCCGTGTCCTGAGACACCCCATCGTGGTTGATGCCGAGCTAGTTCACCTCCACTTAGTGTCCCTTCTAACACCTTGACCCTACTCTTCGGCATGGGTTTAAGGAACCCCTTCTTTCTAGGGCTTCTTGGCCGAGCAACGTGCAATATTCTTTCTTTTCTGAGAATCTTGGCCTCTTCTATGGCATGTTGTTGCATCCTCTTGAATAATTCGGTAGGAGATTCAGTTTCACACCATTAGTAGGCTAATTGTCATTGCATACTCGTTTCTGCAATTCCATTGAAGGTTTCACAGTACCTCTTCTCGTCATCACGACAGGGAGTGGCTGGTCTTTCCCTATCATAATATTTTTGATCTTCTTTGTTGATCTTCTTTTCACGTTTGTTAACTTGTCGAGCAAGTTCTTCAACTTTGCGCTTCATTCACTCGAGATTTTCTTCGTAATCTCGATTTTCTCCTCCTTTATCGTAGAGGAATCTGGGGACTTATTCCTATTTTCTCTCGGAGATTTTAACCTTCTCCTACTGTTTCTTGGAGATTTCTCCCTCCATTTTCGTGGGGAAGTTCTTGATCACACTATTCCATCACAGCGAGGAATTCTTGACCTTCTTCCTCAATCACAACGAGGAGTTCTTGATCTCCCTCTTCGATCACGACGAGGAGTTCTCAATCCTTTTTTATGGTCTTTGGGGCCTTGTCCTCCAATGCTGGACTCCATATTTGATCTCTTCTTATCAGCGCTCTTCTCGTCATCACCATCACATGGCGTTTGTGCGCTATGGCTCAACATTGTTGATCTCCTTTGAATTTCTCGTTTCCCACAGACGGCGCCAATTGTAGAGGGGAGAGATCTAGGTATGCTATTTTCACGCCTCTATGAGATCAACAATATGCACTCTTCGCCGGAACCCTAGCACTGCAAGACAATAAACGGTTAGAGCACCTTTGCCTCTCGTCGGCAAAGGCCCTCCGATGCTTAAGTTAGTATCACGTACTAGGAGGAAACCATAAAACACATAAAGCATGTAAACACGAATTACCACGTACCTTTCTTCATGGGTATTGCACTTTATTTATAGATGCGGAGTGCTTGTTGTCCAAAGATCCTATTCACATTAGGAGTCCTTTCCTATATGGGACTCGTTCCATATAGAAACACAATCTTTATTCTACAAGGATTCCTTCCACGTTAGGAATCCTTGCCATTATCGGAATCCTCTTTAAGTTAGGAGTCCTTTCTCTTATGGGATTCGTCCCATATGGCAATACAATCATAATTCCTTTCTTGCCAGGGTTTTGTATCCATATTGGGTTTCTTGCCCAATATGGAAGCGTAATGATAATCCATTTATTCTCAGGATTTACCCCTTATCACGTAAGAGGCTATTCTAGATCCCTCTAGAATGACCCGTTACCTTATCATGTAGGCGGTTAGCTTCGACAATATACTTGCCTATCCTTATATGATGTTGCCGACCAGATACCTAGCTCGGCATTGGCCTCGTGCACCTTCTCATGGTGCTGCCACTATCCCGTGGTGCTATCTTGGCTGCACACTTGGCCTACCCTACTCGGTCATAACCTGGGGCACCTTCTTGTGGTCCCCCCGAACTGAGCCACCCTCACGTGGTGTCCAGGCTAAGCATGTGGTTCATACGTGCTTGGGTATTTTCCTATGTAATTGGATTCTACCCTCTCCAACAGTACAATTTGAAAGCAAACACTTTGTGTTGCGAAACACTCAGCTAGGCCTCAGGAAGGATATCTAGGCGCATCAACCAGACTTGCACTGGCAAGTCTGGTTGATCATGATGGGTGCCACTCTCTCTCTCTCTCTCTCATGTTTTTTTTGTTAATATAACATCAATTTAAAATTCTCAAAAAAATACTTATATGCTCTACCCGACAATTGTAATTTATAATGGGGTTGCATACCAGTCCGGAAGCCCGCCCATCCCTGTCTCCTTTTTTTAGGGTTTGGGATAAATATTTAGGCCCATAGAACTTGGCTGGGTTGAGATTTTAAGCCCGTTTACTAAACGGACTGGGTTTGGGGAAATCCTTTGAGGACCATCCCGGCTCGGCCCACCCCGCCTTGATTAAAATATTATTTTTATTTTAATAGGACACACACACACACACGAATCTTCTAATAAGGGATCCCTTACTTTGCTATGGTGAGGGACTCCCATTTCCAAATTAAATTTTGATGATCTGAACCGTTTAATGTGTTTAAAACATTCTTTTAAGAGTCCACACAAGAATTAAATCATCAAAAAAATGACTAGAAAAGACTTCATCAAAATAAGTTTTCATAAAACTATAATATACGGTTTTTATTAAAAACTAGTCGTGCCCACCTGTTCAAGATTTCTTTCCTAGATCTTGGGCAAGGTACTAATGACTTCTTGGTGTTTTTTTTTTTTTTTTTGAACTGAGTAATGACTTCTTGTTATCTATACTTCTTCTTTTAAAAGGACGAAGGTGCCCACCTGTTTTCTAATTTTTCCGTTTCCAAAATTGCTCTTGTTAAATTGGATTCTCCTTATGATTAGTGTCGTTCGGTAAGTTTACTCTCCAGGGGAGGTGTCGTTTCGAAAACACTCTTTCAGTGGGATGGAACAGGCTGTAGGCATGTAAAATTTCTAGCCTATCACAAATCGCCACGTGTTGCTAGGGCATGCAAATTGGCCAATTAAATGTTGCCAAGTGTCACAAGTCAAAGTCAAAGTTCCACGGATGAGCCAATTAAATGTTGCCAAGTGTCCGTAGGACAAAAGACCAAGCACGAGAAATGGCCAATCAAACGGTGCCACGTGTGTACAAGTCAAAAGTCAGAGATGTGAAAGTACCAATTAAATGGCGCCACATGTCAAAATGACACAGTAATTTATTTGCCAAGTTTGGCCAATTAAATTATGCCACTTGGTCAAATAAATTATTTATCTCATTATATATAATTATCTTTCCCAAAATAAATAAAAGAAAGATATTTATTATATTTTAATTATTTTCCTTTAAATCAAATAAGGAAATAATTAGAGAGAAAGATATGGAAAGAATTGCAGTCTTTGCCATAACTCTTCATCTCCCATCCCTATAAATAAAGGTGCCCTCTCTCATATTTTACACACATTGACACATCCAAGCTTCCATCAGCAAGCAGAGCTCTGAAGATTCAAGCATCCAAAAGCCCTTCAGAACTCTTCAAGTCTACATCAAGCAAGGAGGTTCTTCAAATCAAAGCTCAAAAGCTCTGAAGAACATTCAAGCTACATCATCAATCTTTTCCACAAATCACGGAGAAGATTCTGCCTTTTGATTCGAGATCAAGCTTCAAGCCCTCGTTTCAACATTCGAAGAGAAGAATCAGAGAATTATTTCTTTCATCAGAAATTACTACAGAGATTGTAGCCCTAATTTCTCAAATCAATAAAATCATCGATTTTGGTCAACATCTTTCCGTCTTTTTCGCAGACTCGAAATTTGTGTGATACAAATTTTGGCACGCCCAGTGGGACAATCTCTACCTCTCATCTCTTCACTTCAACAAACAAACAAACAACTCCTCAATGGCTCCCAAGAACGATAGTTCAAAGGCCCCAAAGGTTGCAGGCTCCAAACCCTCAACCACTACAAAAAACAACTCTGGATCTCATAGCGTTGGTCCAACAACTCGAAGCATGTCAAAGGCTGGAGCAGAAGCATCCGCTCAAGCCTCGCTTCTCCCCAAATCAAATCCAGCTTTTGGTGCTAATCTACTGAAAGCATTCTCAACTCTTCCACCTACATTGGAAGAAAAAGATGGTGCTCTTGCATGTAAGGAAAAGAAGGACGGCGTTAGTAATGCTAAGAAGCCTTCGTCGCATCCTTCCATGCCACAAGGATTTGCTTTAGAAGTCCACAAAGAAGAGGACTATTCAAGCAGTTCTGATTCTACCTCTACTCAAGGCACTCCACATTCAAGGCTCAATGCTTTAACTAGGCCTAGCAGCCTTTCAGCCATGGATGTTATGGCGACAGGCGCTACTACTTTGGAGGAACACGTTGCTGCCTTGACCAAATTGGTTGAAGGATTAGCGAAGTCTGTAGAAGAAAAGGATTCTGAAATTCAATCTCTCAAGAACCAGCTAGAAAGCAAGGAAGAAGCTGATTCTTCTAGCAAAAAGCCTGAGGAACCAAAAGAATTTGCGCTTTCTTCTGGTGGTCTGATTCCCATGGACCACCTGAGAGACTTCATTCTAGGCACCATCAAGGACAAGTACGAGGAGACACCAAAATCTTCCTCTACCTATGTTAAGCCTTACACTCGAAGGATTGATCTTATGAAGATGCCCGCCGGTTATCAACTACCGAAGTTTCAACAATTTGATGGTAAGGGCAATCCGAAACAGCACATTGCCCATTTTGTTGAGACATGCAACAACGCTGGAACTAATGGAGATCTTCTGGTTAAGTAGTTCGTTCGAACACTCAAAGGCAACGCCTTCGATTGGTATTGCGACCTCGAGCCTGGCACACTCGACACTTGGGAACAACTAGAACAAGAGTGCCAATGGAAGGATGAACCTGTCGTTGACTACATCAACAGATGGCGGCACCTGAGTCTAAACTGCAAGGATAGGTTGTCTGAATCCTCCGGAATCGAGATGTGCATCAAAGGCATGCAATGGGATCTACACTACATTCTGCAAGGAATCCAGCCAAAAACCTTTGAAGAGTTGGCCACCCGAGCTCATGACATGGAGCTTAGCATTGCAACCAACGGAAGGCGAGGTCTACCTACGCAAGAGTATCGCAAGGTGCAAGATTCCCGCAACATAGGGAACAAGCCAAATTTTTCCAAAGGGGGCAAGTTTTTAGGAGAAAAGAAAGAGTCCATGGCTGCGAATGTTGAACCATTCAAAATCTCTACTAAACCCAAGGGAAGGCAAGTAGAGAAGTTTGCTCCTCCCCAGATGAAGGAAAGGAAGAGGCTTACATTGAAGGAGATGCAAGAAAAGGTGTATCCCTTTCCCGACTCAGAAGTCCCTTCAATGTTTGATCAATTGTTGGACCTAAAGCTCATTGAGCTTCCAGAAATGAAGCGACCCGAGGAAGCTAATAAAGTCAACGATCCAAACTACTGCAAGTTCCACCGCTTGGTTAGTCACCCAACCTCACGCTGCTTCGTTCTGAAGGAAAAGATAGTGGAGCTAGCAAGCCAAGGAAAGATCATCTTGGAAGAGGAAATTGTGGCTGCGAATCAAACTGTTGCTACTCTACAAGATGAAACTCAAAAGCTTGAAGCACTACCAACTGTGAAGATTCAATTTGGGTCGCTTGATCCAATTGAAGTAGTGCTATGTCGCTCTACTCAGCAGCATGGGGGCAACAACTGCAACAAGGAAGAGGTAACTCTGTATTTTAACATAAGAATTGTTGTTTGTGTAGAATTTTACTAACTTTTTGTCTTTCAGAAGCTCAAATATGAGACTCATCATTTGCTTATCTTTTTTTGACAAAAGCTGTGCAGCTTTGTTTTCTCCAAAAGGAGACAATCCTTTTCCACTTCAGCTGCTTTTGTTTGTTGTTCTTTCTTTCTCTTCCTTTCATAGTAAAACCCTTCCAACTTCTTTTCTACCATGTCGTCTCTTTTGTGCACTCTCTTGGTCAACGACAACGGTTCCACATGCTTGGGTCTTTTCTTCTTCGCTTGATATTCTTGTTCCTTCTGCATTAATGAGACAGCAGCATTTATGGTTTTCTATGTCCTCATCTGTGGCCATTTTGAACTCATAGGGATTTCTAGTTGGGCTTGCTGATTTTTCATCAATATTGAAACTCATTGCAGACATCTGCTGTAACTTTTCATTCATTTCTTCTATTGTTTTCATGTCCCTGTATTCTTGGCTAGCACAATGAGCAGCCATGTCTTCCAAGTTGTCGGTGGCCTGGTCAAATTGTTCCTGCACCAAGTCTTTCTCAATCAGCATTGCACCTATTTCAACATTCAGGTTTATGTTATCATTTTTCATTTCTTCTATTGTTTTTTTGTCCCTGTATTCTTGACTAGCACAGTGCGCTGCCATGTCATCCAGCTCTGCCAGAACAGAGTCGACTTGTTGCTTCTCAAACAGCAAGGTCATTACCTCAACCTCTGTTTGCTGCACCCTTTCCTCGAGTTTCTGCGCCTTCAAGTGGACAGAGATGTTTTCTTGTTCAATTTCTTCATAGACGGCCGCTTCTTCCCCATATCTTTCAATCCTTCTTCGAAGTGTGTCAACAAGGTGAAGCAGCCATCCAATGTTGGTATCCTTTTGTTTTTCTCTAATGTCCCTCTCTGCAATCTCATGTTTCAGACTGTTGTTTTCACTTTCAAGCAAATGAATTTGTTTCCGAAGCTCTGAAATTAGAAGTTGAACATCCTCCTTAGGAGCTTGCTCGTCAACAGTCGGCTTGTCTGGAAAAACAAATCATGAGATAACAACATCTCACCCAAAACAGAGTGTTTTCTAGCAAGAGAAATCAAGACATAGTAATATCTCCGCGAAAACAGACTTTTTATGTACCACAACAAAGTAAGAGATATTCATATCTCACCTACAAGAATCTCTGTATGTTTTTCTTCTGTCTCGTCTGTAACAAGAATTTGATACAACCTCCTCTCCTCATCTGTTGGTTGCAATTGTGAGTCAATGACCTACAATGAATGATGATAGGAAACGTGGAATATAAGTGAGAGAAACCTAAAAGAAATAACATATTATGGTAGCAAGATGCTTACCATTTCCGGTGAAAAGGTATTCACTGGTGTCTCAGCAAGTTTAGCATGAAGCTCATTCACATTCCATTTCATGAATCTTGGGATTTGTGGTTCAACAGGTTCCATTATCTTTGCATGTTCACATAGCCAGTACTGTTTAACAAAAGAAATAACCAGATTAGATTTCTTATTAACTTGACAAATACATAAGAGAAAGTATAGAAGAAAGATTAAATACCAATAGTGCTACAGTGCAACCGCCAACAGTCCATGGAGGTCTGCGCTTTGTGTCGAGTTCATTGGTGAGATGATCAGTTAAGTGTATCGACCATGCAAATGTGGTGCACTCTTCCCAATTCTCCACGAATGGAACATAGCACCAATTAAAATTTGGACCAGTTGTCTTGAAAAATACAGTTCCAAGGACATAGTGTCAACAGCCGCGCCAAATCCTTTGTAGATTCGTCTTCTACTCCCTTCTTCTTCTTCCCTTTTGAAGTGATTTTAATGAGGTCTGTAATTCTTTCCCTCATGGTTGCATAGCTCATCACACTTGTGTCCTCAAAGTTTCTGTTGACAAAGGGGCCGTCTGGCTTCTTGTTTAGGTTTAAAGCCCGAATCTTTGTGTTGCCAGAGATTATCCCAAATATGAGGGCTATTTCTTCATGTGTAAGAGCCACAAGCTTGGTTCCCAAATAAAATTTTCCTTCATCCATTCGGTAACGTTGAATCACACTCAAAATGTCATTGTCGTACTTTTTGACAAATTGTGCAGGCAAATTCTGCTGTGTAATTGTGAGCAACATAGCTGCAAATGGAGATTTTTGAATCTCATCTATTTGCCCTTGGGTGAATGTCACATCATGAAGCAGGCTTACAATGCTAGCAAGTGTTGATCTACAAAGAAGGAAGAGACAAAGCAATGTTAGAGATAATACCATCTCAGACAAGTGAAACTATTTATTTAGGAAAACAATGATAGAGATAATCGTATCTCACAGAAACTAGTGTCTGTCTTACCTGTATTGTACTCGTGCCGGTTTGAAGTCAGTCACTGTAACATCATCTTCCTGTTCATCTTGCTCCTTCTCCTTCTCTTCATCTTCTTTTTTCTGCCTCTGAACTCGTGGATCATTTCTTTTCTTACTCCCGATCACTACAACCTCGCCCTCTTCCTCCTCGTCTTGCAATTCTTCTTTTTTCTTTCTAGTAAGTCGAGGTTCGTTCCTTTTCTTTCTCCTCCTTTCTCGAAACTGATCCTCTTCCTCCTCCTCTTCCTCTTCCTCCTCCTCCTCTTGCATTTCTTGTTTTTTGTGCCTTGTGAGTCGAGGTTCATTCCTTTTCTTACTCCTCCTTTCTCGAAACTGATCCTCTTCCTCCTTCTCCTCTTCATTTTCCTCCTCCTGCTCTTGCATTTCTTGTTTTTTCTGCCTTGTAAGTCGAGGTTCATTCCTTTTCTTCTTAGTCCTCCTTTCCTCTTCCTCATCCTTGTCCTCATCTTGCATTTCTTGTTTTTTCTGTCTTGTAAATCAAGAATCATTTCTTCTCTTCGTCCTTATCTCTCTAAACTGATGCTCTTCCTCTTCTGTGTCCTCCTCCTTGTGTTCATCTTCTGTTACTTCTATTTTTTTTTATCCTTGTCCTTGTCTTGCCATGCTTTTTCTCCTCCTTCTCATCGTCTTGCAATTGTGCTTTCTTTCGCTTTCTAATTTGAGGTGCTGCTTGACGAGGAGGGACTGCAGGAGGGAACCCTGGAAGAGGGAGTAGAAGAATCTCTTGAGGGGAATCATCAATATCTACAAGTGGGACTTCGATTGCTATTGGTTCTACTTGTACTGGGGGTTTGAATATAACTCTTGGATCGAACTTCTCTGGACTCTTGTCTTTCATTTTTCTGCAAAAAGAAGAACAAGAAGTAAGCATATCTGAATAGAGATAATAAAGCTATGTCAAGCCATAACAGTAAAAAACGGTGAGATAATAACTTCTCACTCATAAATGCTATGTTTCTACAAAACAAAACAACAAAGATACAAGTGTCCGAGGATGTTAAAAAGTGTTCACAACAGTCGTTTTGTATGTAAATAAACGAGGAGATAATAACATCTCACTCATAAACACTACTCCCTCCGTCCCTTTTTAAATGTGTTGCTTCGTAAATCCAACTTATTAAAAAAACATCATCATTACACATTTCACATCAACTTTTTCACTTTCCACATCAACTTTTACCTCCACTTTCCAAAATTATCCTTCACCCTTACCCATTAACTTTTTACCCACTAACTTTTTAAAAGGGCAAAATAATAATTCTACAAACTTTTACCCATTAACTTTTCAAAACACACACTTATTAAGGGACAACCCAAAATGGAAATGTCAACACTTAAAAAGGGACGGAGGGAGTATTTTTCTACAAAACAAAACAACAAAGACACAAGTCTCTCAGGAGTCAGGATGTTAAAAAGTGTTCATATCGTTTTGTATGTAAATAAACGAGGAGATAATAACATCTCACTCATAAACGCTGTTTTTCTACAAAACAAAACAACAAAGACACAAGTCTCCCAGGGCATACCCTACTAGATGTTTAACTAAAGAAAGGTAACATTTAGTTTTGTACGAAAAAAACGAAGAGATAGTAATATCTCATGGAGAAAAAGTATTCTAAACCCATAACTGCCCCTTTTGTGGCAAGACCTCACTAAGGAACTGAGTCGAGTTTATACGAGTATACACTAACAAATCGCAATTTGTCTACTCTAAACCAGGTTTATACAAACAAAACTATCAGATAACCATATGTTACAAAAATCGAAAGAATACATCAAACAACAGATACAGAAATCACAAAAATGTACAGTGCTTCTGCAAAAATCATAATGTTAACCCTAGAAAAGACGTATCTCATCAAAAAATCAAATTAATCCTAGAAAATAGAGGTATCTCATCGAAAAAGGCTTTTGACAACGACAATATTTGTAAGAAAACAAAGGAGTTAGAAAAGGATGAGAAAGTTGTATAATACGTACAATAGCTCTAGGTTTTTTACGACAGCAATGTCGACGAACACAGTGGTCGCCGACGACGAGCAATGGCGACGATGAGCAACCGGAAAGTGACGACGGAACAGTATTTGTACGATCGACGATGGCGGTTTCAGTCTCTGTAGGAGTACGGTATATCTTTCTCCCTTTTGAAACATGTGGGGGTATTCTCGGGATGCGCGATTTAAATTGGACCGGAGGAGTTACGTTCTTTTTTGATGGATTAAATACACTATAATCCCTGTAGTTAGTCCTTATCAACAAGGAGCCCTAATAGAATTACACTTTTACCCCTCAATTTAATAAGATTACAGTCCATCCTTGAATGTTATTAAATTACCGATTCACCCTTATTCAACCAAATTACTTATTAGCCTTATAATTAGCCAAAGGACCATTTTACCCCTATATTGTACCAATTTACTATTTTACCCCTATACTTAGTTAAATTATCAGTTCACCCCTATACTTAGGCCTTGTTTCATAACCCTATTCAACACTTAAAACTAAATAGGTTAAGTTAAAATAAAAGAAGTTGGTTCATTAACTAAAATAAGGGGCATTGAATATTTTAAGACGTAGGTAAAAGTACGGAACAAAATATTAAGTAGCTCCACCCCCTCTACTTATCACTTAACATGCTCAACACCTTTCCTCTTTTCTCGCCTATTTTATTTAAGACTTGCCCTCGCCTCGTCCAGACGTTATTCGACACTAGAGATCAAAATCTATGAAACTCTCTCCTCAACTCCTTCTCCAAGCTTGCTCTCTCTCTCTCTCTCTCTCTCTCTCTCTCTCTCTCTCTCTCTCTCTCTCTCTCTCTCTCTCTCTCTCTGTGTGTGTGTGTGTGTGTGTGTGTGTGTGTGTGTGTGTGTGTGTGTGTGTGTGTGTGTGTGTGTTGATCAGTTCTTTACATGGGTTTTTCTCGAGTTTTTTGTTTGAGATGTGGGTCTCTTGATTTTGTTAAGAAAGCCCAATAATTTACAAAAGGTTTCTCGAATTTTCTGTTTGCGATTTTGACTTCTGGTTGTTGCCCTATCTTTCCTCATAATTGGGGATTTCTAGTTTTTGCCCTATCTCCAGGTTTCTCAAATTTTTTTGGCTTATTGTGAGACTTTTGAGATCCTTGAGGATGTTTCTAAATTGGAACTTCTTTAATGTAACCAATATAGTTTATATATTTTCTGGGATTTGGATTCTTACATTGGTGGTTGGGGAAATAAGGGATTTTTATGTGTTGTATTTTGGGGAATGGGTTTGATTGTGACACTTGGACAAATTTGTGGTAGTTTGTGTTTGTTTCTTTGTGAACATGAATAAACAGAATAATTTGTCACTTTAAGGCTTTCTGTTTTTAAGTTTAGCCATCTTCAAAATGGTTTAGAGACAATAAGAAAATACGTGAATTTTAAATGGATTGAATCTATAGCTATTTACTTGTAGGAATGACTTCTGGTGATGGTGGTAGAGCAAATTGGAAAGATCTAGAACTCTATAAACTTTTTATCGATTTGTGCTTGAAAGAATCTACGGAGAACAGAAAAAATAGCGGTAGTCTCGAAAAAGACAGTTGGGATAGGCTTCAGGTAACTTTGAATGAAGAGAAGATCGTCAACTTATCTAAAAAACAATTGAAAAATAAATGGGAGTATTTGACATCAAAATATGGAGAGTGGTCAAAGATAATATCAAAAACTGGCAACGGTTACGATCTTGTAACTAATACCGTCAACTGAAGGACAAAGGAATGGACTGAATATACAGGTATAATTGTCTCTTATGTTAATATTTTTTCCTTTCGGTTTCAAAGTTAAAGAAAGTCAAATGATACTCCATGAATATGAGGTTTATGCAATTATAATTTTACAGGCTAATCCAAATGCCAAACAATTTCGATTTACTGGACTTCAATATGTGAACGAGCTAAAAGCATTACTTGACGGTGTTAGAGCAACGGGAAGATTTTCATTGGGGCCATCAAAAGAAGGGTTTCCTGCTGATGGCATTTCGTCACAGTCGCAAGCGTACATTGATCTTGACACTAGATCTCTTGAGACACCTTCTTCGCCAAATGACTCGGCAAAACCTGACAATAAATGGAAAAGGAAAAACAAATCCAATGAGCTTGATTCACAACTGCTTGAAGCTCTACAAACTTTGCAAAATTTTGATGGGCCAACAATAGAAGAATGCAATCGTATTCTTGATGAGATGGAGCTTTTTGATATGAGTGACCCTTATATATAGTTGCATGTAGCATTTTCTGCGAAAGCAAGGCACACAGGGATCAATGGATGCTATTACATGAAAAACCACAAGTAGTTAGAAAAGGCTGGATAGAGTTGAATTGCAAGAAGTTAGGATTACTTTGAATTTTAGTAGGCATTCAAATGTTTTTTGAATTTCAAATATTGCTTAAGGTTGTTTTTTTTTTTTCTTTCCCTTTTTAAATTATGTTTAGCTGGAGCTCTGGCTTTCAATGAATATATTTGTCCTTGATGGGGGTTTGATTGCAATTGTTTTGGTATGAAGTCTTTTTTTTTATCATAGATGTATTATTTTTTACGTCATGGTGTTTATCTCATTTTTATCTGATTAAATACATGTGATGTTAGTGCTGCATGTTGTCCGATAAGCAAAAAAGTGCATTAAAGGTTATCACACTTATTTTGGTCATCAAAATATTAAGGAAAAAATGTATTGGCAGAAGGCCTGACACTGTCTTGTTGCTTACCGGACCTCGATTTGTGAAAGAAATTCCAGATGGAAACCCAGCACATATTCAGGAGACGTTAAGGATGAAAAAAAAATCTTTCTTAAGTATGTGTCAGCACTCCTGGATCACAGGATGGCTTCAAAATAGTCGTTACGTATCTATAGAAGAAAAGGTCGCAATGTTTCTCATAGCATTAGCTCAAAATAAACGGAATCGTTTTGTCAAAAGAAGATTCAATCATTCAACACGAACAAATACATAGGTATATGAAGTGTTACACGCTATGTTGAACTTCTCAAAAGATATGATTGTTGCCACACCTTTTGATCACCCTGTGCATCAAATTCAACATAACCGCCGTATTAGACCAGTATTTTTCAGGTAATTTTTCATGTAGAACAGAGATGTATTTGTATTGGTTTCATTGTATAAGGTGACGCGTAATTTAATTTATTATGCTATCATTTTCTAACTTATAACAATAAAATTTATAAGGGCGCGGTAGGTGCACTTGATGGAACTCTTATTTCGACAGTTGTGCCACATGACCAACAAGTACCATACAAAGGACGAGGAAAGGGAGAATGTTACCAAAATGTGCTTGGTATATGTGACTTTGATATGTTGTTCACATTTGTTTGGGCTGGTTGGGAAGGAGTAGCGCATGACTTAAGGGTTTTAAGAGAAACTATGAGTGATCCAGCTAACAACTTTACAATTCTTCCACCAGGTTAGATCATTTTTTTTAAAAATTTGATTGTAGTATTTCTAGTATGAATTTTCTTCTTTTGTGCTGGAAAATACTTTTTATGTGATGTTGCGTAGAGTCATACCCGTGGATTTATGACACCATATCGAAATGTGCGGTATTGGTTATATGATTTCTGAAATGGCCATCGCCCCAAGAACAAAGAAGAATGATTCAACCTTGCACATGCTAGGTTACGGAACGTGATTGAACGTGCTTTTGGAGTTTTGAAGGCTTGTTTTCCAATACTAAAAAGAATGTCATCATATCCATTCGCGACACAAAGGAATATAATAATTGCTTGCATAACCATGCACAATTATATTCGGAGAACTTGCATTTCAAATATATTTCTTGACAAATTCAATGATTCAAATGCTTTTTATGCTAGATACTCAACAACATATGGATAATTTAGAAGCAAGAGGATCGACCCATGCTGACCAAATTTTTATGCTCAACTTACGTCAGTAAATTCAGTGCAATTAAACAATATGACTTACTCTTAAGTGTCAAATGTAATTTTGCAACTTGAACATTTAACAATGTTTGATTGTTATGATTTTGATAGCTGCATGTTTTTTTTTATTCAATTGATTTGGTTTTAGGAAGACAATATCAGTATATGAGGGGCAAAGTTGGAAAATGAGTGAATTTAAGTCTTCAGCTCTTGGTACTTATCAAACAGCTTATCCGATTCAGTGTTTAAAATTCAGTACATATCAAACAGCTTATTAGCTTAAAAAATTCAACATTCAATTTTCAGTACTTAATTTCCAATTTTCAGTTTTCAGCTTTATCAAACAAAGCCTTAGTTAAATGGGAAATTTGCACTTATAGCCCTTGTACTTTGCACAATTTGCAAAGACACCCACTAAACTCTATTTTTAGGCACTTAGGGCATCCTTATCAGGCTCAACAAAAAAAACACCAAATTTAACCTCAAAAACACATTTTATAAATTAGCAAGTCACTTTTTAAAAAACTCACAAAATCAGACTCTCTATTCAAACTTCACTATATTAAACTATTCCCCTCAAATCTATATAAAAAAAAAATCCCACTAAATTACACCTTTTCGGTGCAGTGTACTCCCCCCCCCCGAGACACGTGTGTGCCATGGCCCCCATCTCATCGGTGTAGTGCCCCCTCCCCGACACGCATGCCCCCCCAACTTCGACGCAAAATCGGAAAAAACAATTAAACTATTCGGTAGCCAATGAACAGTGGCTTTACCCAAATACCGAGTTACTGTAGCGAAGTTGCAATTTTTGCAAATTAGCCCAACACTTGTTGAGGCTGATTTTGGGGTGTTTTCTACCCTTTGGCTCAACAAAATAACCATCAGGGGCATTTGCCTCCCCTGATGGGGATGCTCTTACACCCCCCGTACTTTCGACTAAAGTGCAACCGTTAAGATTGATGGAAAAGTCATAAATGCCCATTCACTACCCCATTGATTGTCAGGGAAAAAAAAAAAACACCCCTTCCCCAGTTATCTAACTAAGCTTTGGATATTTTCTACCCAATTCGATTCTTTCTCGCAATACACCGCTACTAGTTTTTCTATCAAAACTCCGAACTTCTGAAACCACTTATGTCTCTTAATTAATATGTTTTCTTGATTCAGGACCCTCTAATAACCCACTTACTTCGCTGCTAGTTATCATGTAATTGGGAAAATTGAATGGTGGCATGAGTTGGCTGTCATGTAAGCTGTAGTACCAAGGAATTAGTCAAGATAAAAAGACTACCACTTACATAGATAAAATTAGACATTAGTCCATGTGAAGATTTGAAGCTGAAACACTTGGCCAACAATAGCGGGCAAAAAGAGATACTAGGTCCATGTCAGTCGGTGCAATTACTTCCCACCAGGATTTGTGGTGCATCAATTGGTTAATATCCGTTCATCGGTGTGCATATTACATAGATCTAAGGAGGTCCAACTTCAGGAAGAAAAACAGAGAACATGCCTTTTATTGCAACACATATAGCTGGCCCCAAGGATTGCCTATACAAAGCACTCAAGGTTGTAAGAACGGAAGAAGAGAAGGAAAAAAGAGAGGAAAGAGAACGGAGCCAAAGCTCTTATTTTTGAAACCCTCTCTCTCTCTGTCTTGATCTCCTAAAAACTCTCTATCCCTTAATGTGCACAAAGATATTTTTTGTTTTACTTTTGACAAAATAAAACAAAAATTAGCAATGTTTGTTTTATAATTTCCTGAATAATTTTCTAACTAATTATTCCAAAAGAATAAAACAATTAAAAAGTTGTCTAATTATATCCTTTGGCTTGCACTTTATGGGCTCCTTAAAGTTCGAAAAGATGGCATTTGGAGAGGGAAGAGAGAGTGGTTTAAGGGTTGGGCGGTTTGCGATGCTATATTTTTGTGAATTGAAGGTCCAGAAGCCTTATAAATGGCTTATAGGGGTATTTTTATTTATTTTTGGTAAAATTTAGAGGGGTATTTTAGACATTATAGAAGTCGTTTTAAAGGTAAAACTCCCTCCCTTCACTTTTCTGTCAAGCTTAACAAATTTCTTAATTTTTGCACTTTAGTCAAAAGTACGAGGGGTGTAAGTTCCTAAAAATGGAGTTCAGGGGATGACTCTACAAATTGGGCAAAGTACAGGGGGTGTAAGTGCGAATACCCCTAGTTAAATTGTCATTTTACCCCTAAACATAGTAAAATGACCAAGTTACCCCTACATACTAACAAATTACACTATTTTTCCAAGGTTAAGATTAATTACACTTTGAACCCTAGAGTTTACATAATTACATTTAAACCAACTTGATTGCACCTAATAAATTGATAAATCTTAAGGGTTACCAAATATCAAGATATTGGCTTCACTCGCTACTTTCTCCCAATAGAGAAAGAAAATATGTCCTTTCCCTCTTAGATCTCAGACAACTTAATAGTCTTAAGTTAACAGTTTTAACTTTAAGGTTTAGAAAATCAAATTATGTGCTAAGTTATATTGAACATAAAAGTCATCTTAGACAAATGCCGAATATCTATGTGAATTACTTGAATGTTATTAATTGTTGCACTCTTTTCAATTATCTATTGCTCTTACTACAAGCTTATTGGTACTTGTTAAATGTTAGAAAGGACAATTAGGTTCACAGAGAACATATTTGTGTGATATTGTCTTCACACATAGATGTGGCTAGGTTAAAGGATAATTGGAAAAGTAATGGAAGTACAAGATTTCGATTCCGACTATATGCCATTGCAAATGGCCAGGGTACTTGCGGGTCCCAGTATGACTTATTTGCATGCGTGCCAGATGTGAGATTTTAGAGATTGTGTTCGACCCTAGCGGACAATGCATCATGGGAAAACTCTAGATTCCATAGCGTCTTCTTCTTATAGTCTCATGCGGATCCATGCTAAGTATATTGATTGGGTGTATGCACTTAAGACTCTAGTGCAGGACAAACAAGAAGGTAATACTGCCATGAGAAGGTCGGAGTTGGTGGATGTGGGAGCAGGATTTCTTATGGAAAGGATCCATAGAATTCTCTAACTTAATGGCTAGTAATGAAATGGATGATGTGATATACTCTTGCTCTTCTTTTGATATCTAACTGTTATATATATATTTTTTTTAAATGTAAGGGTTAGTGGGTAAGGGTTAGCTACTGGGTGATTTATCTCTCATGGTGCTATTGTTGGCCTTGACAGTTTATATTGTTGATCAAAATCTCACAGAAGATGGGACTTGAACTTAGAACTCTAAGAGCTCTATATTTTTAATTTGGGATGGATGTAATTTTAACTCGTCTAACTTATTTATTTTGAAGGGCTGTAATCAAACTAAGTACTTTGAATGTTTGATTTAACGTTTCCCCTGCAGTACTTTAAGATTAATCACATTTAATAATTTGCATTCTCGCTCTCAATTCTCGCACTGCGTTCGCGCACTCAATCCTCACAATAACTACAGAGAGAGAGAGAGAGAGAGAGAGAGAGAGAGAGAGAGAGAGAGAGAGAGAGAGAGAGAGAGAGAGAGAGAGAGAGAGAGACTATGAACAAGTTAAGAGAGAGAATTATGAACAAGTTATGAACAATTTACATACTTTTAGCTTTTCTGCTATGAACCTAGATAAAAAGGAATATGAGTGTTTGGGGTTTTGGAATTAGAAAAATGTGATAAGCTTATCTAACCGTCGGCCAAACCTTTCAGTCATTGTCATTTTATTAGCTTGAATATCAAATTACGTACTCTTCTCAAACACATTTATTTTAAATTTGGCTTACAAAATGTTTGAATCTCATTTGTGCCACATCCGCATTAATTTGTGTATATTGCTAGTTTTATTTTTCATTTCAAATCTCAACGCAATGATTTAAGTGATCTAAGGGTCGTGGTAGTGATCAATGAAGCAACTTTGACAAATTTTAGCAAGTCAAAAACTAGCTAGCTTGGACTTAAAAAAAATAACTAAACCATAGAGAGATGCTCCAAGCACTCAGTAATCCAAAAGTGAGATGTTAATGGGAAGAGGAGTGTTTTGGAGAGATTATTTGGTGTTCATAGAGCAATTTGGAGCAATGCTCTACACCAATCACAATACACCATATATTATTGCGGTCCTTAATGTATCAATACAAAAATTATGTGTCCCATCACAAAAGTTATGTGTCCACGGTGCTACCAAATCACAATACATGTGAAACAACACATGGCCTTACTCCAAGTGCAAAGAATAATAATTTGCGGTGTACAAATCAATTTCTTTACTTGGAAATGACCTCTCACCATTAAAGAGTGGCATTGGTGGTGCTCCTTTATTGCACTTATTAGTAAGTTGGAATGGGATGGATTAAAATGAGAAAGGTTCTTAGGGCATCTCTAGTGCACTACCTAAAAGAGTTCTTTAAAGTGCCCTAACTAGTTAGTTTAGAAAAACTCAAAAAATGGTCTCTAGTGCACAAAAATTGACTCCCTAAAATCCTATGCGGCACCCCTCACTACCTAAAGTGTCCTAAGTGACTACCTAAATTTGGGAAGAGACTTAAGGAGAGAGATAGAGAGAGAGAAGGGAAGGAGGAGAGAGAGAGAGAGAGAGAGAGAGAGAGAGAGAGAGAGAGAGAGAGAGAGAGTGACTTTAAGGGGAGAGAGAGGAGAGAGAAAGGAACTTTTTAGGGATAATGAACATTTTTAGGGAGCCTCATTAAAGTTCATTTCGAGTTAGCTAGCTAACTAAGTTCTTAACAAACAAAATAGGACTCCACATGTGCTTAGGTGTACACTTTAGGGAGCATTTTTTAGGTAGTGCACTAGAGATGCTCTTACATCACTAATCTCCACGAATTATTCAGTTTCATGCGTGAAAACAAGAGGGGAAAATTCTTGGAGTCGTTGTGACTCCAAAACGGGTTTTATCCAAATTCCAAAAATTTGATGTGCATAGTTCACTTTGTAGAGAGCTAGATGACCAGCAAGTCATATATATGTGCAAAAAATTATAAAATTATAGGACATCAATAATTCAATGGCCGAAGTACATTGTTCTCGGAACAAAATGAACAACAAATGTAATTTTAGGATTACACTTGGAAAAGAATTTCATTTGATAATGTACGTGATTACCGATGTTTAATCATTATGATTTTTTACATGGTTGTTAGACTCCTCGAGCTCTTCAACTAAACATCTCACATCAAATTTTTGAGGTCGGGATGAACTCTGTTTTAGGGGGCACAACAGCCCCTCCAACCCTAACCAATCCTAAGTTCTTTTGTTGCACGATTCCAAACAGTGCACAACAGCCCCATCAAAAAATGGGACCTTCTTCATTTCGTGGAAACCAAATTACATATAGGAGTACCTTTTTTTTTATCGGCCAATACATACAAATAGTAGGACATGCTGTCGAAAATTGAGGCTGAAAACAACCACATGGTTGGTTATGATTGGTTCTCGTTTTCTACTTCCTTTGTCAATTGTTCCAATATGTTTATCTTTTTTCAATGTTAGTGTCAGTTTTCAATTGCTTCTATCTTTCAACATCAATCTCCAAAAATATGCAATGGATTTTGCTTAATAATTATGTTGTAAAACGCACGTTATGAATGCGACTAAGTTAGGAGAAAACAAACAAAACAAGCAATCACACGAGACAAAAGATTTACATGGTTCTCCCAAGATTGAGGTACGTTCACGGGCGAGAAGAGAGAGAGAGTTCACTATCAATGGTGAAGAAGAGATACAAAGAACCAACTATGATTCGTAACTCTGGAGAGGCCACAATATGAGAGATAGCCAAACGATCCCCAAAGCCTCTATTTATAAGAAGCACAATCAATAGGAAATCCTAAATACAATAGGAAATCATAAACACAATTGGAAATCCTAAACGCAATAGGAAATCCTAAACACAATAGGAATTCTCCAAAAAATAAAATTCAAGGCACAATTTCAACAATTCTCAACCTTGACTTGAATTCCACTGAACCCAAATCACTAATTATAGCAACCCTCTTCTGCCTCTGCCTCACCACACTGCCCCCAAGGGGCGATCAACTGCAAATATCAACCAAGCCCAAGCAATGCTTGAACTTGGCAACTGGAACCGGTTTAGTCAACATGTCCGCTGGGTTATCCGTCGTTCCCACTTTCTTCACCTCAACTTGCTTCTGTAAGATGATCTCTCAAACAAAGTGATACCTAACATCAATATATATGCTTGGTCCGTTCATGATACATCAGATTTTTAGTCAGATGTATAGCACTCCGCAAGTCACAAAATACTGAAGTGACCCCTTGTGCAACTCCAAGCTCACAAAGAATTTCCCTCATCCACAATGCCTCCTTTACAGCTTCGGCAATGGCCATATACTCCGCTTCCGTTGTAGACAGCGCGACCGTAGCCTGCAAAGTTGCTTTCCAACTAATGGCACTTCCGGATAAAGTGAACACATAACTTGTCAGAGACCTCCTTTTATCATGGTCACGAGCAAAATCCAAATCAACATATCCAACTACTTGATTACCCGGATTAGAAACCCCATACAAAAGACCCATATTTGCAGTACCTCACAAATACCGAAGTATCCACTTCATAGCCTCCCAATGTGTCTTTCCTGGTCGCCCCATATAGCGACTAACGACACTGACTGCATGTGAAATATCAGGACGAGTACATACCATGACGTACATAAGGCTCCGAACCGCGCTCGAATATGGGACCTGAGACATATGCTTCTTCTCATCCTCCGACTGTGGTGACAATTCTGCTGAAAGTTGAAAGTGTGCTGCCAAAGGGGTACTGACTGACTTCGAGTTCTGCATTGCAAAGCGCTCAAGCACTTTGAGAACATATGACTTCTGATTCAAGAACAACTTACCATCTACTCGATTTCTGCTAATCTCTATACCCAAAATCCATTTTGCTGCACCCAAATCCTTCATCTCGAATTCACCACCCAGCTGCTGTTTCAACCTGTTGATTTCTGATACACCTTTGGCAACAATAAGCATATCATCAACATACAACAATAGATAAATAAATGAACCATCTAGAAGTCTTCGAAAATACACACAACTGTCATATTCACTCCTAGAATATGATTGGCTTATCATAAATGTATCAAACCGCTTATACCACTACCTGCTAGGAGATTGTCTTAAGTCATATAACCTTACCAGAAACAACAAATTCCTCCGGTTGACGCATATAAATCTGTTCCTCAAGCTCCCCATGCAAAAACGTCGGTTCCACATCAAGTTGCTCTAACTCAAGGTCATAACATGCAACAATAGCAAGTAAAGTGCGAATGGAATTGTGTTTTACAACTGGTGACAATACCTCATTGTAGTCAACACCTTCTTTCTGACTAAAGTCTTTCGCCAATAGCCGAGCTTTGAACCGTGCCTCTTCAACCCCTGGAATACCTGGCTTGCGCATGAAGACTCATTTGCACCCAACAATCCTCCTATTTTTCAGCAATTCCACCAACTCCCATATTTGGTTCTTCAGAAGAGACTCAATCTCCTCACTCATAGCAACACACCACTGCGCACACTCATTGCTCGAAACAGCTTCTGTATAGCTAGAAGGCTCATCATACTCCACTGTTTCAGCAACTGATAAAGCATATAGGCCACCATCTCAGAATAAGCCGAATACCATTCAAGAGGCCGAATCTCCCTCTTTGGCCTATCTTTAGCAATAGTGTGTGGTTGCTCTGTTGGTGCTGCGACTTTTTTATTGCAATCCCAAGTGCAGGATGTCGCGAAGTAATAAACTCGGAAAGTCCGAGGTCGATCCACAGGGACAAGTAATGATTAGAGCACAAGATAATAATTAAAACAAAAAAAAAATAATGAAAGTGATTTAGAGAGAGTGCTGATGATTTGATTGTTTGTAAATTGAGAGTTGATTTGGAAAACAATATTTGAAAAATACTAAAGCTTTAGGATCCACGCGCAACAATCCTATGATATTTGGCAACGATTCTTTTGCTTTTATTCAATTAAGATGAACGCAAAAGATTATCTTAATCGGAAGATGAAATAATTATTTTTTTATAAGAAACCCTAAAAAACATAGACTCATAAAATTTGATTGATTCAAAACATAATAGAACTCGTTAATTGTTCGCAGGGAATTCAAAGCATTATTCGTACCCTGAGTTAACGAAAAATCAATAAATTGTACAGAACAACAACTTACTAAAAACTTGAATCAAATCAAATAACATGAATATCACATGAAAACCTTGAAGAATCATTCACAAAATACCATAGTATTGTTGTGGTTTCACCCTTAGCCCTAGCTAGGGTTTTTAGCCGTCCATGGAGAAAACAAGAAACTTAATAAGTAAAAGAGGCAAAAAGATGAGATCCCTACTAGAGTTTGTAACTATTTATAGTAGTAAGCTCACTCCAACAAGCAAAACCCTAATTAATTAATGTAAATTCGGATTTAATAATGGGCCCAACTTTAAGGTGCTAGAGAAGTCCAAATATGGCTCTTATGTGTGGAATCGAGTGTTGGGCCACCATATATTGGGTTGAACCCTTCTTTTCAATGCAGAAAACATGTGTTGGGCTTCTTCTTCGGCATTTTCCTCTTATCTTGATCAAATTATCATTAAGCTCATTTTATAATAACTCCAAGCTCCTGAAATCGTCTTAAATCCCCATATTTTTCTGCAAATATAAAATTAATCAATTACTAACAATTAAGCATAAATTAGGAGAACTAATATAATAAAAGTGCAATATTACCCAAAATTAATGGAATAAAGATACACTTTTGACTGTTCATCACACCCCCCAACTAGCTTTTTGCTAGTCCCTAGCAATCAAGGCGACCCAAGAAATTATTCCAACACCAAATGGTAAAAGCTAAACTCTAAACAAAATAATTAATGAAACAAATAATAAACCATTCCGAAATTGCATTTAGCACATGCAACAAGCCTTTAAACCCCTAGGTGACCCTAGTGAACGAGTTATAGTCTTGTGAGGGTTTCCAGTGATGTTACCCACAAACATCCAAAATTGTTACTCCCTCCGTCCCATTTTGCTTGTCAATTTTCGAAGATCGTGTCATCGGTCAAACGTTTATAACTTTTAATCCGTAATGTTTGTCATGATTTTGAAAACTTCGTATAATAAAACTCATCGAGAACTATCAAACAAGATCCATATTGAATATTTTTTGAAATTCATATTAAAAAATATAAGCAATTGAAATCGGACACGGTCTACTAAAAATGACAAACAAAATGGGACGGAGGGAGTATTACCTTAGAATTGGCGCTCGATCAAGACCACAAAAGTATACAATAGATCAAGAATAATGACTAGAAAAACATCACAAGTTCCTTTAGTGTAGTGTCTTAACACACAAAGATGTGTCTCAACTCAAACCAATATGCGCACCCCCTATGCCGCACAACTCATTGAAATGCCCATAACATGAAGGTCTCAATTCCTTATTGCGAGCCATGCTCTTTTCTTTTTTCTATCAATTTTCCTTTCCCTTTTTTTTTCCGTGGTTGTGCAATGCTTTGGTCCCTTAAGCTTTCTAATTGACCCTTGTAACGAGCTTTAGGTCAGTGACAACCAGACCAGATGGCCTTAGGGCACTAGGTGTGAAGGGCACCCCTACGGACTTACTCACCCGAGTAAAAAAGGCTACGAACTCAAGCTAACCATGCATGACATTCTCGAAAATCTCCACCGTTTGACGCGAACACTCACTGCTTACTGAGGCAAGAGGCCCAGTGTAGACACCCCGATTTTGAACCCAGGATGCGCTCGAGCATTCCCGATGATGAAATAGACCAATCGTGCATACCTCGAGGCTAAGAACAAGGCTTGAACTCACCGAACCACCCTAAACCATTCTAAACCCTCCTAGAACAACCTTAAACCAACCAAAATGACCAAAATACCCTTCAAACCATCCATAAACCATTTCAAAACAAACCCAAGCCTACACCATCTTCTAGTACATTCAAAACCCTCTTTTTTGATATATAAATGTCCCAATCCGTTTTGAAATTAGGGAGATGTGTCTGTTTTACCAAAATGACTTGTTTTCCCGACCTTCTGAGGGTAAAATGGTCACATACTTGGATGTACAAATTATCTTGGGTTCAAACCACTTGGGTTAGAAAGTACACTCAACAAACTTTCCAACGCTTCAAACCACGCACGAAACGGAGTTCGGTAGCACCCGGGGCGGCCCCGCAAAGTTTTACCTTTTGAGCAACAGCCTTGAGCGCTCAAGCCCTGGACCTTGAGCGCTCAAACCCTAAAAACCACCTTGAGCGCTCAAGCCCATGGCTTTGAGCGCTCAAGCCCATGGCTTTGAGCGCTCAACTCTGATCCAGATCAGTTTTCTGCAGAGCATTTAATAATGATATTCTACTGCAAGAGGAGCGTCTACCTATGTTTTCTACTGCCTAAATACACTTCCTAGACCCTTGAACATCTCCTCAATCACCCCCCAAACCCAATTCAAAGATTAAACCCACTTCCCTCCCATTTCTCTCTCTATATAAACCTCATCCACTCCCTCACTCACCCTCTTGGCTACCCCTACTGCCATTTTCTCCCCCCATCAGATTAAACCCACTCTCTCTCCTCCATAGCCACCATCCTCCATCATCTTCAACCTCCAAAACACCCAAAAATCTTCTAAAAAGGCCTACAACACATGGGTCTTTGAGAAACCAACTACAACAGCCCCTCTCTCACTCTAATAATCCATTTACAGCCCATACACTCCATCAATTTCGTCCAAACCTAGCTCTTCCATCAAAACCCACCTCATCCAAGCCAAAATCACCATTTTAAGCTCAAATACTCCATCATCTACTCAATCGATCACTCAATCAGCCCTACACTCACACTCCTCTGTCCAAAATACTTCATCTATAGCCCATAAACACAACCACTACCCATCCATTCATCAAACCACAAGTTCAAGCCTTGATCAAGCCAAAAGGTAGTTAAAACCATGTGAAAATCACTGTTTTGGTCTTGCTGAGGGAGACCAATGGGGGCTCATTCAAGTTCCTCATACTTGAAATGAGCCTACAAGGTCTGAAAAGTATCATAAAATAGCAGAATTTGGCGATCTGGGAAGGGCTTGAGCGCTCAAGGCCTTAACCTTGAGCGCTCAATCCACTTTGAGCGCTCAAACCCCAACAAAAAGTCAGTCATAGTGTTTCAGCCATAACTTTTTACTCCGAACTCCGTTTTCAACGTATTATATATCAAAACGTAGATAATTTGAAGGGCTACAACTTTGTAGTTTTATGTTTTTCTCATTTCTATATCAAAACCCTCCAAAACATGCAAATAGTGTCAGAAAGATAAATAATTTTGTTCAAAATGGTGTTTTAATTTCTATTTTTCTCCTTCATTGTCATTTTCCTTGTTTATATCATTCTGTAATCGCATTGTACACTTCACACAAGCATCCACCATCACTTAGTTTGTGTTTTAATATTCATTTACGTGTTTGCCATTCCCGTATCCCCCATTTCGTGTTTAAAGTCAAATTTCAAACATTTCCAAAATCCCACAAAATGTTGAGTAGAGACCGGTTCACGGACCGGGTGAGATGGGTGCCGTAAAACCCTTCCCCTTTCGTAACCAAACCCCCGAATCCGAGAAATCTTTGGTTTCACAATGGCTAGTAAAATCTTTTTCAATGGGCAACGAGTTGTTTTTTTATCGGTTTCTCGGGTTCGGACCTAAAATCCGGGTGGCGACTCAAACAATCATAATCTTTTCGAAACGCGAACCGCACCGTTTTCCAGTGGGCCGTCCACAAGCTGGCGACTCTGCTGGGGAATATTGGTTAATATATATTTTATTTAATTACACTTGTGCAATTTTTATTACACTTGTGTAATTTTATTGAAATATGTGTTAATCAAAGTGGGTTTAGTTCGAAAGATGTTTTGTGGGATTTTTCAAATGTCTGAAATTTAATTTTTGCATTGCATTTGCATCGTTCTTAGCCCTGCTGGCTTTTGGCAATCCTGCCCGGCTTGCCGGTGACAGGGAATCCCGAAATGCCCAGCAGCCCTCGACCGTGATAAATCACATCGTCACTATCGTTTTTAACGGTAGGAGGCGGTTTTGATTTTGAGTCCGGGGTACCCTTGGTGACCAAAACCGGCCTTTGCATTTAGTTAACCATAGAACCCCACGCTAGATAACCAACCAATGTGTTAGGATCATGTGTTCCATCCTGTTACGTGCTATGTGTTACCGTCTTTCCAAGCATGCCATACTGCATACATGCATACACTTGCATCCGTACATATTCTCATCTTGTTACGTTGTCAGCATAGCATAAGTTAGGTTCCCGACAGTTAGTAGGAGGTTGCCTTGGCCCGATGATGAGTCGTGCATCCCATATGTGCGTTATTCTTACGAGTTAGCCTTTAGGATGACCGGACATGGAAAAATTTGGATCATCAAATTCCTAAACACTGATCTAAACAGGTTTAAGGGACCTTGGCCCGAGAAGGATCAATCGCCCTTAGGCATCTGATCTTAGATCATTGTCGGAATTTGTGTGGATCAGAGTTTCCCAAATCCGACCATCCGATATCAAGGACTTGTCACTTAAAAGAAAACTTGAGGATTGGGGCAATCTTCCAAAGCTGTCGAATGCAGTCGTCGCGAGCGTCGTTTGTATAGATATTTTGTGTAAATATCCCGTTTTGTTTTAGTGCCTCTGCGGTTAGTAGGAGGTTGCCTTGGCCCGATGATGAGTCGTGCATCCCATATGCGCGTTATTCTTACGAGTTAGCCTTTAGGACGACCGGACGTGGGAAAATTTGGATCATCAAATTCCTAAACACTGACCTAAACAGGTTTAAGGGACCTTGGCCCGAGAAGGATCAATCGCCCTTAGGCATCTGATCTTAGATCATTGTCGGAATTCGTGTGGATCAGAATTTCCCAAATCCGATCATCCGATATCAAGGACTTATCACTTAAAAGAAAACTTGAGGATTGGGGCAATCTTCCAAAGCTGTCGAATTCAGTCTAGGAGACTTTAAATCTACGGAGTTTGAGATACCTCCAGTGTTTGCCGTGCTCGAACGGCTCCCCGTGTCTCGGGCTAGCCTTAAAGTGCATCTGTATCCGGATTTCAACAACCTTATTGCTCTGTCTCGGATAGTCTATAAGGAGATTGGCTCTGATTCCACGACGATTGGGATTTAACCTGCCTGTCACGACTTACCCGTGGTTGTTGTTTCGCACATCCGTGCAATGCCTTAAGTGAGACTGAGACCGGTAATCCAGATCTTAGGACGACACGACAATGACACATGCACAACATTTCCTTCAATAAAACCAGGGGCACAATCTGAGCTTGACCTTTTTGCTTTACTGTCAGTCCCGAGCCATTGATCCAAGAAAGAAGCCTTACAACTTCCCGAACAGAAGTTGACTCAACCCAAACCTCAAGACATGGATGTTCCGGCTGAAATCGAAGGACTCAAGATGGCTGTGAATAACCTGGGAAATCAAATCACCCAGCTCATAATCATGGTGCAAGACATCCGTGACCGTCTTCCGGGGGTCCAAGAGAACCTCCAACGACCCGGAAATAGCCCCGAAATGGCTGCAGCTTTGGCCAAGATCTCTGAACTAGAGGAATCTATCATGGAAGGATTCAAACCTATAGAGATGCACCACTGGGACGTTGAAAAGGAAAACCTCACTCCAGAAGGCGAAAAGGTCTACCCCGAGAAAGCCAAAACACCATTTACCAACAACAATGCAAAAGCCACCCCCAGCTCCACAAATATCAACCCCAACTTCTCAACCAACACCATCAGCAAAGCCAAACCAACCACCACCATAATCCAAATCAACCGGCCCAAAGACCAATCAAGAAAATTCTCCCAATTCCCCGCACCTCTGTCCTCGGTCTATGAAGAGCTTCTCATGGCCGGTCTTCTTAAACCACTCTCTCCAACTCCTTTACCTCGAAAGCTCCCAGCTTACCACGACCCAAACGCCTTCTGTACCTTCCATCAAGTGCCCGATCATGTTACCGATGATTGTCAACGCCTTCGTCATGAGATTCAAGATCTCATTGACGATGAAACCATCTCTCTTCTGCCACTCGAGTCCAACACCATATTAAACCCCATGCCTCAGCATAAACAAAACCTCGGCATCAATCAAATCAGCCTCACTTCCACTAAAAATGCCTCTTCAAGCTTCACCAACAATGATCCCAACCAAACTGAACCAGTCAACGAAGTCACAACCCAAATCAACCGCCCTCAAAGCCGACGAAGAAAATTTTCCCAACTCTCTGCTCCTTTGCCCTTGGTTTATGAAGAGCTTCTCATGGCAGGTTTCCTCAAACCACTTCAACCAACTCCACCCCCACAAAATCCCCCACCTTCCTACAACCCGAATACCTTCTGCATCTATCACCAAACACCCGGTCACCCTACCAAGAGATGCCAACGCCTCCGCCACAAGATTCAAGATCTCATTGACAACGGATCCATCTCTGCACCACTGGCAAAACCAAATACCTCGCCAAATCAATGAACCAACAATGGCCATGCAATAATTCAATCTTCCACGAGTCTTGGAAGTCTTCAAGTGTCGAGTCAAGTTTTCACTTCAAATTGAGTCAGTTTGCGTTTCGAGTCTGTTTATGTTTTGCTTTCCTCGTCTATGTGTTTTCATGTTCGAGTCTGTAATGTCTTGTTGTTATTGTCAAAAAAGAAAAACACCAAAAATAGAGTCAACTTTGTAGTCCTGAACTACGCGCGACCTGATTCCTTGCAAAGGGATACGTAGGCAACCCTTCGCGGTTCGGTCGTAACTATCAAAAATCAATGTTGTCCCCCGTTGTGTTAAAATTGTCAATCATAAACTTGGATTTTTGTAATAATACCTCAACTTGGAATTGTTTTCCACCATCATTTGAGAAACATGATAATCACTTTAAAACACGAGATGGATTTGGATTGAACTCTCGCCCCGTACAAGGAGGATTTTCAATGGACCATTCCCCAGCGCCATCAAGAAGCAATGCTTTGACACAGAAAAAGCCTGCTAGGTCGAAAACCCGTAAGGGCGGTCTAGGCAAAAGTTAAGGCAAAAAGCTCGCTAGATCAAACTTCAAAATGAGATCTAGGCAAAAGTTAGAGCAAGCATGAGTTCTCCACATCAAGTTGCACAATTCAAAATGAAGAAAGGCATTCTTTGTTTGATTCCCCACATAAATATCCATTGCAAAGCCCTTTTGAGCCTGAATCAATTTCCTTGAAAAAGAACCCAGCTAGGCAGCTATCCCCCACACTGGGGTGAAACAAGAAATATGAAAGTGTCAAACACATGACAGCCAGCAGAATAAAAGGGCCAAAGATACAAGCGTGTGAAGATTCAAAGTATCATAACAATGAAAGTGTCAAACTCATAGGCTTGTCAAATACATGGGTGCAACAAGATGAAGAACACTGAAGAAATTTGAAACGAATGAAAGGAAGCTCATTTAAAGCAAGAAGAAGCACATGAAAGCACCCATCAGAAGCAAAAATGGCACAAAAAGTCCAAGATAGCTGCTAGCTCAAATAACCCCAAGGAAAAATGAGATGTTTTGAGCCTATAATCCTTCCTTTGTTAAGCCCATAACCTTGGCCCCATCATAACCTAGATAAAAGTCCTTTCGATTGAAGTGCAACTTGATAGTGAGAATTCAAGTCAAAAGGGAACAGTCTAATCTCCCTTGAAAAGTCAAAGCATTGTGCAAACATCAAGCGTCATGCAAAGCAAAAATCCAAACTGGGGCATATCAACGAGTCTTCATCAGCAGCCCTCTAAACTTGGGCATTTTGAAGGAAAATCAATGAGGCATCATCAGCAATCTGGGGCATGGGTTCACGACAAGAAATCTTGTGTTTTATTGTAGATTTGAATGAACATCACTTGACGGAGTAAAACAATCACAAAATCAAAATTTAATTTTATCATGACAATTTCGACACCAATGGTGAAGCATGGTTGCCATCTTTCAAAACTTTGGGTCAAAGATAGTCTTCCATACCCTTCGAGTTGACATGTTCTTCCGTATCAACCTTTGCTCACTGGGGCACCCCAATCAAGCCATTCACATAGTTTCTCATATCCGCTCATGTCAACTCGGTCAATCAAATTCCCCAAGCCTTGTCTCTGTCACAATCCACCCCTTGTCAACCAAAGGTCAATCAAATTCCCCAAGCCTTGTCTGTCTTATCAATGTCCATCCTTTTGTCAAAAAGGTCGATCAAATTCCTTGGCCTTGTCGGTCTCATCAATGTCCACCCCCTTGTCAAAAAAAGGCCGATCAAATTCCTTGGCCTTATCGGTCTCATCAATGTCCATCCTTTTGTCCAAAAGGCCGATCAAATTCCTCGGCCTTGTAAAAATCCACCTCTTTGTCAAACAATCAATCATGTAGTCTTAATCTTGTCTATCCTTGACTCGTGGAAACGATTTCAATGCATCAAAGAACCCGTGTTTGGGTACATGGTCAATTGGTTGTCAAAACCATCAGCAGAGCCGAGAAAGAAAATCAGAATTGAGGATCATCATCTATGGGGCGTGTCAGCCTAATGCCATTTCTGGGGGAAGCATACACCCAAATCCAGGACTGGGGCATAGAATCCTAAATGCCTCAAACCAATCCAAAACCCAAGTTTTGCTAAGCTCCAACCCAAACCATGGCCTCAAGGGAAAGACAGTAAAGCAAAAGAGCCACCCATTGAGCCTCCTACTTTTGAAAGAAGGAATGTTGTCATTGTTGTCGTCGAGTGTCGATGCACGAGTCGCATGCAATCGTCCTGCGGGACAGTTTTCAATCAATCGTCCTCAATCATCCTGAGGGAAAACTTTTAAATCAATCGTCCTGAGGGACAACTTTTAAATCAATGGTCCTAAGGGACAACTTTTAAGTCAATGATCCTGAGGGACAAGTTTTAAATCAATCAATCGTCCTGAGGGACAGTTTTCAACCAATCATCCTGAGGGACAAGTTTTAAATCAATCAATCGTCCTGAGGGACAATTTTCAACCAATCATCCTGAGGGACAAGTTTTAAATCAATCAATCGTCCTGCGGGACAGTTTTCAATTAATCGTCCTCAATCGTCCTGAGGGACAACTTTTAAATCAATGGTCCTAAGGTACAACTTTTAAGTCAATGATCCTGAGGGACAAGTTTTAAATCAATCAATCGTCCTGAGGGACAGTTTTCAACCAATCATCCTGAGGGACAAGTTTTAAATCAATCAATCGTCCTGAGGGACAATTTTCAACCAATCATCCTGAGGGACAAGTTTTAAATCAATCAATCGTCCTGCGGGACAGTTTTCAATTAATCGTCCTCAATCGTCCTGAGGGACAACTTTTAAATCAATGGTCCTAAGGGACAACTTTTAAGTCAATGATCCTGAGGGACAAGTTTTAAATCAATCAATCGTCCTGAGGGACAGTTTTCAACCAATCATCCTGAGGGACAAGCTTTAAATCAATCAATCGTCCTAAGGGACAGTTTTCAACCAATCATCCTGAGGGACAACTTTTAAATCAATCGTCCTGAGGGACAACTTTTAAATCAATCGTCCTGAGGGACAACTTTTAAATCAATGGTCCTAAGGGACAACTTTTAAGTCAATGATCCTGAGGGACAACTTTTTCAAAATTAATTTCAAGACCAGAAATGGTCACCTTTTCAAAATTAATTTCAAGACCAGAAATGGTCACCTTTTTCAAAATTAATTTCAAAACCAGCATGGTCAAGTCATTTGGGATAATCATTGAAAAGCCGCCTAGCTGGTGCATTCAATCAATCAATCATTTATTGTGTACGTCAATCATGTCAAGTTGTTTGAGTATATTTGTTTAACCAGTTAGTGCATTTAATCAGTTGTTCTGAGAATTTGTTGTTGATGAACCATTGTGCCCCTAAGACCATCACATTTATGTGTTTGGTTCAATAGCGTATTGATTGCCTCTTTGCTCAGTAAGCAATCACATTTCCTCGATTGTCTCGTTGCTCAGTAGACAATCATCTTATCATTGGTTATCTTGTTGCTCAAGGGATAGCCCCATTAAATTTAGCCTCCCCGTTGTTCAGAGGGTAGCTACATTCAATCACAATCACAATCACAATCACAATCACAATCACAATCACAATCACAATCACAATCATTTGCTTTTAGTGTTTCGACTCGGGAAGGCTTGACGATTCACGTAAAATCATAATTCATTTGTTTGGCGTTTCACGACCCGGGAAGGCTCGTTGATTCGCATAATTGTTTGGCATTTCACGACCCGGGAAGGCTCGTTGATTTGCATAATTAATTTGTTTGGCGTTTCACGACCCGGGAAGGCTCGTTGATTCGCATGTTTGTTTGGCATTTCACGACCCGGGAAGGCTCGTTGATTTGCATAATTCATTTGTTTGGCGTTTCACGACCCGGGAAGGCTCGTTGATTCGCATAATTGTTTGGCATTTCACGACCCGGGAAGGCTCGTTGATTTGCATAATTCATTTGTTTGGCGTTTCACGACCCGGGAAGGCTCGTTGATTCGCATAATTGTTTGGCATTTCACGACCCGGGAAGGCTCGTTGATTTGCATAATTCATTTGTTTGGCGTTTCACGACCCGGGAAGGCTCGTTGATTCGCATGTTTGTTTGGCATTTCACGACCCGGGAAGGCTCGTTGATTTGCATAATTCGTTTGTTTGGCGTTTCACGACCCGGGAAGGCTCGTTGATTCGCATAATTGTTTGGCATTTCACGTCCTGGGAAGGCTCGTTGATTTGCATAATTCATTTGTTTGGCGTTTCACGACCCGGGAAGGCTCGTTGATTCGCATGTTTGTTTGGCATTTCATGACCCGGGAAGGCTCGTTGATTTGCATAATTCGTTTGTTTGGCGTTTCACGACCCGGGAAGGCTCGTTGATTCGCATAATTGTTTGGCATTTCACGTCCTGGGAAGGCTTGTTAATTTGCATAATTCGTTTGTTTGGCATTTCACGACCCGGGAAGGCTCGTCGATTCGCATTATATCAATCGTCCTGAGGGACAAAACTTTTTAAATCAATCGTCCTGAGGGACAAAACTTTTTAAATCAATCGTCCTGAGGGACAAAACTTTTTAAATCAATCATCCTGAGGGACAAAACTTTTTAAATCAATCGTCCTGAGGGACCAAACTTTTTAATCAATCGTCCTGAGGGACAGGAGAACCCGTTGCATTTGTTTGCATATGCCCCCAGGAACTACGCCGGTCTGATCCCTACAATGGGGTACGTAGGCAGCCTGAGTGGCACGACCGATTGATCTTTAAAGTTTTCCTTTGTGACTTGAGATGTATCGCGGGGAATGAGTCGGGTTGTCTATGTCTTGGACGTCACTCATACCAAATCAATGGCATCGAGTCCCGTCCAAGAGGGGCAACTGTAGACACCCCGATTTTGAACCCAGGATGCGCTCGAGCATTCCCGATGATGAAATAGACCAATCGTGCATACCTCGAGGCTAAGAACAAGGCCTGAACTCACCGAACCACCCTAAACCATTCTAAACCCTCCTAGAACAACCTTAAACCAACCAAAATGACCAAAATACCCTTCAAACCATCCATAAACCATTTCAAAACAAACCCAAGCCTACACCATCTTCTAGTACATTCAAAACCCTCTTTTTTGATATATAATATGTCCCAATCCGTTTTGAAATGAGGGAGATGTGTCTGTTTTACCAAAATGACTTGTTTTCCCGACCTTCTGAGGGTAAAATGGTCACATACTTGGATGTACAAATTATCTTGGATTCAAACCACTTGGGTTAGAAAGTACACTCAACAAACTTTCCAACGCTTCAAACCACGCACGAAACGGAGTTCGGTAGCACCCGGGGCGGCCCCGCAAAGTTTTACCTTTTGAGCAACAGCCTTGAGCGCTCAAGCCCTGGACCTTGAGCGCTCAAACCCTAAAAACCACACTACAAGAAAAATCACTTTCCATAGCAGGCGATGAATGCTATGGAAAGTAATAGATAGCATTCTGAGGCATGCTGTTCTATCCCACGCCATTAAAAGTCCAAACTTTCCATAGCATTCTTGGAATGCTATCGTATGGGGTAGCTATTATAGCATTTTCTGCCTGCTACAATATAGTGCTCTTCTATAGCATTCTCCACAAGCTATAACATGGAAGCCTATTATAGCATTCGATGCCTGCTACAATTTAACGTGGAAAAAAAAACATTTTGAAGCATTTTGTGAATGCTATGAATGCACACTTTTGATAACATTATGATGTTGCATTATTTTTTGTTGCACTATATTTTATTAATAAATTTAATTCAAACCCAACAGTTAATACCAAGCCTCTGTATCCAATATCATAAAACCGAGACGATTGATACAATGTATCCAACATTACTTGTATCAAAAGATCCAAGTACAAAAATTACGTAACAAAGAGCAAGACACTAAGTTTGATATATATCCAAAGAACATCTTAAAAACCTAGGGTGTCCCCCGAGATAACTTAGTAAACAGAAATGTGCATGAGCCTACTAATAAACAATCTACGCTACGGTACTACGGTACAACGCAATAAAAAAATAGTCCTTTGCAATAAGCTTCTCTTCTCTTGTTCATTTTGTACACTGCAAAAACAAAAAATCTTAATCAATACACCTCAAAAAGTCATGAACATCAATAAGATAAGACTAATGGGCTAATAGTGTTTAGGTTTGTTATGTTTTATGTACTTAGTAACAGAGTTTAGATCACACATCTGTAGATGAATTACAAAGTATAGACTAACACATTTAACACTGTCATTTGGTTTTTTGGACTTACTAATAGACAGCTACGTGCAATCCCACTTATGATGTTGAAAAAAATTGTTATGACTTGTGATAAATAAGAACATAGGCATGTTTAGCGGTCACATTAGTTGTCAATCAACAGACTATTGGTTAGCCTGGGATACTGTATAGGATTTAAGAGTATGTTTCAATAATCACCCCTAGCTAAGTCTTAACATGTGTGTGTATACAGAGAAGGAAGACCTTAGCTCCTAACAAATTATTTACTAACCGGTAATAAAAGAGAAGGTAAACCTTAGCTCCTACCATGAGCCTCTCACAAGTCTGAGAATCACCCACACGAGAACATTAACTATGCTTATCCTACAAAGAATTCTCATCGCCATGAAGTGGCCTGCATAATCTAGTAGAAAAAAGCAATAGACAAAAGGATACCTTTTGTACATGTGCAAGTAAACCAGTCAGATTGCTTTTCAAACTCCATAGGATACCTTTTGACCCAGCTTCTGTCAGGAAGTTGCTGCCGCAGCTGATCCACAAATGGAAGAACCTCATGCCGAAGAGGATCGAGCAACAACACTTCTTCAGCTATAACTATAGCCTTTATGAACTCTAAGTTGACAACCATGGCATTCTCCCTTGCTGCAGAGGAGGGGGGAAAATCAAAAGTCACTCTCTCATCACAACTAAAAATTACATATGCAGATCAGAAGAGAAATGTAATTGTATTACCAATGCGTGTATCATGGACTCAATTACCTCCATATATAAAATGAAAAATCCTCAATGTATCAAAAAGAAGAAATCAGAACCCAAGCAAATGGAGTATATATCGCCGACATAAGCAACGATGTACAATTTTTCACACAAAACACCGACAAAGCCAAACTTGTTAAACCCAATAGACAATCTCTCAAAATCTACGTTAAATATTAAACCCAATCGACAATCACTTGTGTAAATGCATGGATTATGTGCGAGTATAGTTTTAAGCAACAATTAAATAGGAGGAGGAATCAACCAAGACAATATTAAAAAGATAATTAGAGGTGATTGTTGCAATTCACCTATTCTCTTCAAGCTCTTCAAATTATCAACTCAACAAACGTATTTCAAAATAGAGAGAAAAATAATACATTGGATATAAATTTTTGCTTCTTCCTTGAAGATCTTCCTTGAAGATAAGATGTAATTTTTTGCTTCAACTAAAAGATGCTCTGATAACATATCTTGTGGATATCTATATGAATAAATGCACGTGTCAACATGATAGAATATGATTTCATAACACATTGGTTTGGAAGGAGCTAGCAGAAATTAGATACCCATCAGTTTTTTTTTTTGGCGATATTTCAGGTGTCCCAAGATTTATTTAGCCAGGAGAATCGGACATGAGACCATAGGAGGGAACAAACCCCTAACTCTCAATAAGTCCCAAGCCTAGACTCTTGGCCAAGCCCTTGGTAGCAACTAGCAACTCATTGGCCAACCACTTGGCAAATCCAATCAGTCCATCAGTTCTGCAAGTATGAAGAATCTGACACCCCTTTATTGTATTAAACATAGGTACTAAATATGCAATAAGTCTCACCAGAAAATACATACAATTGTTGGCAAAGGTGCATTATGATTATGCAGATAAGTGTAAATCACAGAGACATGAGGACTATTTTTTAGTGTGATTATGACGGAGAGAAAACTATTAGAGCAGCGAAGATCTTTGCGTACCTTTGCATGCTCCTTCTGCACATCTTAATGAAGATACAGGAGCAGAAGAGTGTTTAAGAAAGTATCAATCTTCCGGCTCAATTGTGTATTCATTCTTTCCAAACAGATAGTTGGATATAATACACATTAGTTATTGTGAAGAAAATATAAACGAGATGGATCACATTTTACTGCGTAACAAACTATACGCAACATCTGTACCTACATCACAAGGAAACTATACGCACTTTCCGTACCCTTGAGTGAGCATAAAGCTGCCCCTCTGCACTCCCATCCCAATTTTTTTTTCTGACTTGGCTTAGGGAAAGTAGGTAAACTGAGATTCCATCCAGGAGGGCCAGGGCCAGAACATAAGTTGTTCACTACACGTAGTTGGCCACGTTACATCGCATAACATTCTCAATTTAGCCATCCAAATTAAATTCGGCTTTCAAGTAACAGAAGCTATATAGCTATACATCGAGATTGCCACTAGGATCGTAAAACCAAGGCAAAAAAATCTTAGGCATTTTAAAGTACAGAGCATAAAAGGGCGGAACTTACTTCATTGACAGGAGGCTTGCCTCAACCTCCAGGATGTAACCAAAACTAACTCCAGGAGGAATTGGAACATTTAGCCCAGGAATTTTCAAGCGTGGATAAGGAGGTGGTGGACCGCATCTCTGTGAGTAAAAAAAAGTGGTTGGTCAAAATGAAAAAGTGAGACCATCATGCTTCAGTACCTTTCATCCAATAAAATTTGAAATATGATCAATTGACCTGCATATTGAAGAGCCATGGGGGAGGAGCGCCTTCTGCCATCCTAAGAGCTTCTAATTTAGTTACTGTGATGACATCCCAGCTTTCATCTCCCTTAGCTTTACCTAATGAGATGTAAAGGCGCCATTTGTTAAAACTTTTTACTCAATCCTTGTGGCAGCAATAAAATCAGGAAGTTGAAAATGTTGTTTCTCAATACCACGCTTCCGTGCAAAGATAATTCAAGCCCAATGAGGTACAAGTCTTGGAGAGGAAAAAAAATAGCCTACTTCCACAAAAATAATATGAAACAGAGAAAGAATGAGCCACCACAACATGATGATTACTATTACAAGGAATGATATGCCGGCGATTTGCCCGTAAGGAACAACAGCTGGTGAATGAGGAAGTTGTTCCCATCTTCTCTCCTAAAGAGAAGTAATGTATGATTTTTTTTTGAACGGCAAAGAAAATTTTATTTATCATTTGAACAAACGCTTTTGTTTTCTTTGGTAGAGAGTGGTCTAGAAGACATGAGGTCCACAGATTTGTAATCTTTTAATTTCGTGGACTGGGTGTGTACAGCTTTGAATAGCCAATGCTTCAACCACTTCACAAGCTCTTATCACATTCCTGGCTTGGCAAATGCCACGTGTCTAAGTTTTTTTGTTTTTATCAGTTCTAAGTTCTCTATTCTATTTTTTTTTTCTTTCTCCTTCTTCGTACCGAGGACGGGGGAAGAGGGTCGCCAAACTAGCTTAACATCAATTTATTCTAGCTTGGTTTGAAAACTAACAAACTTAACAAATGTGGTCAACCTACTTTGTTTATGCGACAAATCAATCTAAAACGAGTTTTTAACAAGTGAACACGAATCCTAATTCGAGTAACGTATTGTGTTTATCAATCCTAATGGCAGCAACGGAAATCGATTCCGGACATTTTTTTGTCCTCATACGGTGAGCTTGAAACAAAAACTAACTACAGGTGTGTCATTCCAATTGAAATGGCATGAACGTGGAACCTGCTTTACAGCTTCATGCCCAAAGTATAAATGTGAAACAAAAACTAACTACAGGTTAAGAATTCCTCAATGCCAATGCAATCCAACATTCAGCCAATTCCTAATTACAGTGAGACAGAGAAGCAACAAGTGTTCATGCTTTCTCCTATTCTCAAATACTACAACCTGTAACTTCACAAACCATAGAACATTTTACTAACAAGACTATCAAAAATTCAACCCATTTAGGCAATATGCACATATCTGTAAGTGGCCCTGATTCAGAATCAAGAGATGTGACATGATGATCAGATCATTCTAGTCTGCATACTGTAGTGAAAAGAAGCCCAGCAAACTAACTGGATTTGGTGAGAAATTACTCAATGGAAAAAATACCAATAATTTATCGTATCTCTCCGAAGGGACAAAAAAGTAATAGTATAGTAGTATAAACGTCATTATGGTGGTCAGTGATATATCAATCCAGCATATGAAGCCAGAAAACATAGCAAGCAGATTTGGTAACAAATAAAGACCCAGAGGCTTTGTATCTTTGTTGAAGAGACTGTCATAGATTAACTCAAGCAATGAAGCAAACAAGACCCAATAAAAACTGTACTAAATGTGTTCATCCTCAACCAAACAATTACAAGCCCTAATTTCGGAGAAAAAAAACAAAGAAACCCCTAATTTTTTTTATAAACAACAACCAAACATGCACGAGCCCTAATTTCTGTAAAAATAAACAACGAAGACACCTAATTTTTTTATCAAATAAGTGTAGAGAGAGAGAGAGAGATACCTCGGTTGTGGGAGGGGTTTTGTGCGTGGGTTTTGTGGCCGGGTTAGGTCAGTTCGATGGAGAGGGGATAGACGAAGAGATCAGCCATTGAAGGAGAGCATCTCCATTTTGAGAGAGCCGGTTGAGAGAGAGAGAGAGAGAGAGCAGGTCGATTGTGTGTGTGTGTGTGTGAGAGAGAGAGAGAGAGAGAGAGAGAGAGAGGGAGAGGGAGAGTGGGTTTTCTGTTCGTGAGAGGAAGAGTAAAGTGAGAGGAAGAGGAGGGGTTTTCAGATTTTCACCAAAGGTGTGTTTTTGGGCGAGCGCCAATACTTGGGCCTAAAAATTGGGTAGAACTCTATTGTATAGGGGATGAAACGCTATAGATTTAACAGTAGAGTGTTTTCATGTGTTTATTTCCACATAACGCTATAATTGCTCATTTACTATAGCATTTTTAAAAATATGCTATCAAATAATGCTATAAAAAGTCATATTTGTTGTAGTGCCACCTTGAGCGCTCAAGCCCATGGCTTTGAGCGCTCAACTCTGATCCAGAACAGTTTTCTGCATAGCATTTAATAATGATATTCTACTGCAAGAGGAGCGTCTACCTATGTTTTCTACTGCCTAAATACACTTCCTAGACCCTTGAACATCTCCTCAATCATCCCCCAAACCCAATTCAAAGATTAAACCCACTTCCCTCCCATTTCTCTCTCTATATAAACCTCATACACTCCCTCACTCACCCTCTTGGCTACCCCTACTGCCATTTTCTACCCCCATCAGATTAAACCCACTATTTCTCCTCCATAGCCACCATCCTCCATCATCTTCAACCTCCAAAACACCCAAAAATCTTCTAAAAAAGGCCTACAACACATGGGTCTTTGAGAAACCAACTACAACAGCCCCTCTCTCACTCTAATAATCCATTTACAGCCCATACACTCCATCAATTTCGTCCAAACCTAGCTCTTCCATCAAAACCCACCTCATCCAAGCCAAAATCACCATTTTAAGCTCAAATACTCCATCATCCACTCAATCGATCACTCAATCAGCCCTACACTCACACTCCTCTGTCCAAAATACTTCATCTATAGCCCATAAACACAACCACTACCCATCCATTCATCAAACCACAAGTTCAAGCCTTGATCAAGCCAAAAGGTAGTTAAAACCATGTGAAAATCACTGTTTTGGTCTTGCTGAGGGAGACCAGTGGGCTCATTCAAGTTCCTCATACTTGAAATGAGCCTACAAGGTCTGAAAAGTATCATAAAATAGCAGAATTTGGCGATCTGGGAAGGGCTTGAGCGCTCAAGGCCTTAACCTTGAGCGCTCAATCCACTTTGAGCGCTCAAACCCCAACAGAAAGTCAGTCATAGTGTTTCAGCCATAACCTTTTACTCCGAACTCCGTTCTCAACGTATTATATATCAAAACGTAGATAATTTGAAGGGATACAACTTTGTAGTTTTATGTTTTTCTCATTTCTATATCAATACCCTCCAAAACATGCAAATAGTGTCAGAAAGATAAATAATTTTGTTCAAAATGGTGTTTTAAGTTCTATTTTTCTCCTTCATTGTCATTTTCCTTGTTTATATCATTCTGTAATCGCATTGTACACTTCACACAAGCATCCACCATCACTTAGTTTGTGTTTTAATATTCATTTACGTGTTTGCCATTCCCGTATCCCCCATTTTGTGTTTAAAGTCAAATTTCAAACATTTCCAAAATCCCACAAAATGTTGAGTAGAGACCGGTTCACGGACCGGGCGAGAGGGGTGCCGTAAAACCCTTCCCCTTTCGTAACCAAACCCCCGAATCCGAGAAATCTTTGGTTTCACAATGGCTAGTAAAATCTTTTTCAATGGGCAACGAGTTGTATTTTTATCGGTTTCTCGGGTTCGGACCTAAAATCCGGGTGGCGACTCAAACAATCATAATCTTTTAGAAACGCGAACCGCACCGTTTTCCAGTGGGACGTCCACACCCAGTTACTAGTGAAAAGCCGAAAAGCATGCAATTTCTTTTCTTTTTTTTATTGTTCAATTTTCTTTTCTTTTCTTTGATTTTTTTTTTTGGAAGAGTTACTCATGTAAAAGGCATTCAACTCGTCGCAAAACATCAGGAATATACATATTATAGCAAGTTTTGAACTCCATCAAAAATGTAATCGTGCTCGTGCAAAAGGCAAGGTGTCCAAGTGATAACTTCACTATCCAAACATAATTGGAAAGAAACTATGCCAACATCACCACTTTAATGCACATGTTCACAAGTTTAAATCCATTAATGAACTCAAATCAAGATAAAACCCAGTTAAACAGTCAAACTAGTAAAAATTTTGAGTCATCACCCACTTCTAAAGTCTCAAGTCAAGTGTCAACCCGAAGGAATTTTTTTTTATAATTTTTTTTGTTTTTTTACGAAAAAATAAAATAATAAATAAACATAACCAAGATAAATATAATTGCAGCATTGTCCTCAATGAAACAGATAGCACGAAATCAAGAGTAATTGAGGAGTTTACCATCTCTCCCCCCAACTTAAACATGACATTGTCCTCAATGAAACAGATAGCACGAAATCAAGAGTAATTGAGGAGTTTACCTTAGACGACGAGAAATTGTAAATTGTATGTTGCCTGCAATTCGTTAGAAAAGCAAAAGAAATGAGAAAAATAAATAGCAATGGCGCATAAACAAATTACAACGTAAAATAACCTAGTATACAACAATAGTCATCATTTTTATAGTTCGTGTTCGTTTCTTCATGGATCATGATAAACAGGATCTGCCAATTCAATGGACTCCTCATCTGGAGCAAAATTTTCCAGAAATGGTTTTAGACGTTAACCGTTTACTTTAAAAATATTACCATTATGCGGATTTTCAATCTCAACAGCTCCATGAGGAAAAACTATTTTAACAATAAAAGGGTCAGTCCACCTTGATCTCAATTTTCCAGGAAACAAATGTAATTTAGAATTATACAAAAGAACTTTTTGTGAAGGTTCAAAAGTTTTTCTCAAAATGAGCTTATCATGAAATGCCTTCACTCGCACCTTGTAAATTTTAGAGTTCTCGTAAGCATCACACCTGATTTCCTCCAATTCATTCATTTGTAATTTTCGAAGTGGACCGGCTGCATCTAAACTGAAGTTGAACATTTTTATAGCCCAATAAGCTTTGTGTTCCAATTCTACGGGCAAGTGACAAGCCTTCCCGTAGACAAGTCATAGGGTGACATACCAATTGGGGTTTATTAGGCTGTATGATATGCCCAAAGCGCATCAGTTAGCCGCAAGGACCAATCTTTACGATTCGGGTTGACTGTTTTTTCCAAAATATTTTTAATTTCTCGATTTGCGAGTTCAGCTTGCCCACTCATTTGGGGGTGATAGGCGGTGGCAACTTTATGAGTAACAACATATTTTTTCATCAATGCCTCAAAAGGCCGATTACAAAAGTGCGACCCGCCATCACTAATTATGGCACAAGGTATCCCAAATCTTGATAAAATATTTTCTTTCAAAAAGTTTATGACCACTTTATGATCATTTGTTCTAGAGGGGATGGCCTTGACCCATTTGGACACATAATCAACAACAACTAAGATGTATAGGTAGCCAAAAGAAGGGGGGAAAGGCCCCATGAAATCGATGCCCCAATAGTAAAAAATTTCAATGATCAAAATTGGGGTTAAGGGCATCATATTCCTATGATTTATGGCTCCTAACTTTTGACAACGCTCGCATGATTTGCAAAAGTGATGAGTATCTTTAAAAATGTTTGGCCAATAAAAGCCGCATTGTAAAATTTTTGCAGCGGTTTTCTTGGATGAAAAATGGCCACCACATGCTTCAGAATGACAAAACGAGATGACACTAATTACTTCGCTATCGGGAATGCATCTTCTTATGATTTGATCTGAGCAGTACTTAAATAAGTAGGGATCATCGTAAAAGAAATGGCGTACCTCCACCAAGAATTTTTTCCTATCTTGTGCACTCCAATGAGATGGTATTTTACCTATAGCTAAAAAGTTCACAATATCGGCATACCAAGGCAATTCGGAAATAGCAAATAATTGCTTGTCAGGGAAGCTATCCTTTATCGGCAGTGTCTCTATGGAGTCATCAAATAGAAGTGTAGACACCCCAAAATGAGACATTCACGTACATGTTTAATCTCCAATGATAGAAAGAAATGCCCGGAAGAACTCTCGGATTGAAAATCTCTAAAGTCAACTCAGTCAACAGTACCGTACGGTACTCATCTCTCACGCACGGCACTTCCCAAGCAATTTTTTGAATTTTGGCGGTCAGGTGTGCCGCACGGCACAGTAAGTGTGCCGCACGGCACAGTTTATGTGCCGTACGACACTGTCACTTGTCACACAGTTTTTGCAGAAGTTCCCAGCAGCTCGAATTGTTGACAAACGTTCCCCCTGCTCATCATGGTTTCGTGCAGAACTTCAAGCCTACTTCCTAGCCATCATCATCTGATATGGTTTGCTTGGCAACCAAGTTCACCCACCCCCTATATAATCCGACCGATTTCGGATGAAGAAAGAGAGAGGAAAATCACCAGAAAAGTTTTGTGAAAGAAACCATGAAACCTCACTCCTGAACCTCACCCCTATTGTCAATCATCTTCATCACAACCTCTAATATCCAGGAACTCAACCGAATCCTCTCCAAAGCAAACCTCGTTCAAAAACTCAATCCCCTGTTTTCGGTTTCAAAAACCGTGAAGTAGCCATTTCTAGATTGCCCAAATCAAAGCCTTCAATCCTCCTTGTCACTATTCCACTGTGAAGTTGAAGTCCAAAGGAAGCTCCAACCATATTCAGAAGTTCCAGAGAGAAGCTCAATCCGAGAGTTTCGAAACCAAGGTATAAACCCGTTTCGCCGAAACTCTTAGTTTTGGTACCCTGAGGGGAGGGGTACCAAGTATGGAATGATCCTTAATATCATCTCCATGCTTGGTACGCCCATATCACATTGAAATCAGTTCTATTTCATACCTCCCGGTCGCGCCGTACGGTGTAAACATCGCCTCGGACGGGGCGATTCAACGAGGAGGGACATTCCATGTTCAAGCATACTGTTTTCTCCTTCAAAGTAGTCCATTTTTAATCACATTCCATGCTTTGTATGTGCCTTTGTTCAATCTTATCGAAAATCCAAAATTTTAAACTGTTGTGCAGCCAATAGTGCCGCACGGCACTCCTACTGTACCGCACGGTACACTTGGAGTGCCGTACGACGCTCCTTTAAAAATTTGACCGTTGGGTTGATGAACAGGGCTGCACGGTACATCCATTGTGCCGCACGGTACACTTTTCGTGTAAAAATCAAAATTTTGAACAGTCCCCTGCACGAACAGTTTAAATTCTGGATTTTCCTTACATGTTTGCTGTGAATTATATATTAGTAGTTCATTTTTCATTATTATCGTCTGCTTTACTTAAATGATTATTTGTTAAAAATTCAACAATAAAATACTTTCTAAAAATCCCACAAATGTTTAGTAAAGACCGATTTTAATCGGGCAAACGGGGTGCATTAAAACCCTTCCCCGTTCGTAACCTGGCTCCCGAATCCAAAACGAATCTCTGGTTTTCAATTGGTTTTACAAATCATTTTCTCAATCATTTTCAAAACGGTTTCTTGGGTCCTAAACCATTTTCTAAAAACCCGGGTGGTGACTCTATTTTCAAAATCAAATCCAAACCGGCACGTGGAGTTTCGACCGTCCACAAAATGGCGACTCTGCTGGGGATCGATATTTTTAAATTAATCTTTATTTTGACATTTTACACTTGTAAAACGACCCTTTGAAAGCTTGACACCAAGTACGTGCTTCACGCCGTGCTAGAAAGGATCGATGTCAGGGTGAAAGCCCGATCAGTCTGGACTGGAGCTTTCTCGGTTGTTCGCATAAGTAAAATTCCAAAATTTTGATTAATTTAAAAAGAGAGCCAAACTTGAAAAACATTTGTGGGATTTTTGAAAACAATTTTGTTGCTGAACTTTTGCATCACTTGCATCGATGTTGGATAAACCCCGTTGCTGCGTCTTGGTTACCCTACCCAGTTCACTGGTGTTAGGACATCCCCGGACGCTCAGCAACCTTGGACCGTGATGAGTCAGCCTGCCGCTCGACCTTTGCCATGCAGTACACTTGGCACTGTGAGGCAAATATTGGCTCTAGTCTGGGGAACCCCCTAAACCAAAACCAGCCTTTGCATATGATTAGCCTAGAACCTTCCAACCTAGGACAGGAACCCACAAGGTAGGGTTATGTGATATATCTTGTTAACTGCTTAATTGCTTACTATTATGGTTTGCCTGTCTTGCATGCACATACATGATAGCTCTTACCCCTAGGCTTTCACGTTTCTTCCACAGTAATAAGAAGGATTATCCCAATAATCAAATGCTCTGTCGAATAAACAAATTCTTTTCAAATAAAAGTACTTCAATTGGCTCTTTCCCTCCCGGTAATTAGAATGTTGTTTTTCTTTTACCAGAGTCTGTAACCGAAGATGAGTAACCAATCCGGAAGCAAGAAGCTCAAGTCCACCTTTGCCATCCATCATGGTGCTCCGGTATGGATACTTGAAGAAATTGGAAATGAGGAGATTGGAAATGAAACCCCAAACGAAGACAAGCTTGAAGAATTGCTTCGCCAGCTGGCCACATCTGATCAACCAGGCTTAACCCTCCAATGGGACGACTCCAAAAGTGGTCAAGGTTGGGAATTCCACCTTCCCGAGAAGAGTGAATCCAAGAATATCCCCGACAAAATCACTGTCAAAGTAGAGCAAGAAAGTGATGATGAAGAAGTGGACATCATGCCGCCAGTCAAATACTTTCAGCTAGACGGCACACCAGTCTACTACTTCCAGGACCCAGTAACAGGACATAAATACTGGGATGAATGTGACTGTGAAGCTTGCTATGAAGATTGTATCCTTCTAAATGATGGTTTATCTCCCCAACAACTCAAGAAGAAGTATGCTCTGGAAAATCCACCAAAGCAACCAGAGCCAAGCAGGGAAGCAAAGCCAGAAGAACCAAATCAAGAATGCTCCCCCGACAAATCCAGCGATTAAGTCAAGAATCAGCAGCAAGCTAGTTATCAACAGATCTAGCCTACAGGGCCCCTTTTGAGACTATCAAGTCTATCCTTTGCAACTCAAGCTACTTTGAGTTTATCGAGTCTGTACTTCGCCTTATCGAGTCTGTACTTTGCTTTATTGAGTCAATGCTTTGCTTTGTCGAGTCAGTTTGTACATTTCTTTATGACAGTTGAGTTAGTTTGTACTTTCCTCCTTGTTGAATTTCCTGTTGTTTGAGGGAGAAAGCCAGTTGTAGTCCCGAACTACGCCACGGCCTGATTCTCTGAAATGGGGATACGTAGGCAACCCCTAAGGGTTCGGCCTTTATTTTGCAAAAGCCTTTCAGAAAACCAAATATATTCAACAGAGCATTGAAAATTGGGGCAATCCTTTCCAAAACTGGGTTTCAATCATATTGCATT